>JARYHS010010146.1:0-12000 GCA_031002005.1 Vandiemenella viatica
TTGTCTTCAATTAATCATTCAGTTGTCTTATGAACTTTTGTAAATCTACTAGCTTTGCTCAGTATTCGGTGCAATGCCTATTTTTATTTCTTAAGTGTGCATATAGAAAACAAACACATCAATGCATACCAAATAACTGAAACAATGATTTTTATCCATTACATTAAAATTGAAAAAGTTTATTCTGGTGTTTTGGATTATACAATATTATCCATCTTCTGCAAAAGCAGAGTACCCAGCATTGCTCGGCAGGTGGATTGGAAAGTTCTGATGTTATATCTGTTTTGATCATGTTGTAGTTAAAAATTCTCCATTCCCATCTAATTTCGAGATATTAGTGAAAAACTCACTGCTTTCGATTGTAAATTTTGTTTACGAAGGGGGATGGGTGAGAGAGGGTGGGTTTAATTTAATGTAATTTAATTGAAATGGAGCACATGCTCCGGTGGCAATTTCCCTACACACCCAACTTCCCGCTATCCTTCACTCACCTATATTTGCCCTCTACAAATTTTAACTTTAAATTCTTTTAATGTTTTTGGTAGGTTATTCATCATTCCCCTTGGTAACTCATTCCAATCCCTGACACCCTTACCTAAAAAAGAAAATCTTCCCACACGCTTGTGCCTGAAATCGAGTGCCAACTTGTGGTCATGGTCATCTTTTCCCTTCCAAGAACTACTTTTCATACCTACTGCAATATCTTTCCATGCCTCATCGCCAGTATACGCCCTGTACACTCCCATTATCCTCGTCATCCTCCGCCTGTCTTGCAATGAATCCCATTCCAGCTCCTTTATCATATCTGTCACTGATTGCATTCTGCGATAATTTCCAGAAACAAATCTAGCAGCCCTTCTTTGCACCTTCTCCAGCTCCTGTATTTGATACTCAAAATGAGGGTCCCATACTACACTACCATATTCCTTTACTTCTCTCGTGCATCCCCTCATCACTCTCTCCAACAAGTGCAAGATTTTGCAACTTTTTCCTACCACCTGTCCAATGTGTCCTGCCCAGTTAAGCTTGTTATCAAATGTAATTCCAAGAAATTTACATTTCAAGTCTTCAGCAAGCAATTCTTCCCCCACCTTATATTCATAATTAACCTTTTGTTTTTTATTTGTGTATCTAATTAGCTGACTCTTCTTTGCATTTATCTTCATTCCATGTTTACCAACCCAACTAGATATCCTGTCCAGATCACCCTGCAACTGTTAACAGTCCTCTATTGTTTTGATCCTTTTATACAGCACTAGCTGACCCGGCAATGCTTCACTATTGCTGGACTTGAGTAGGCACATAGATTAAATGAAAAAATATTTACATATAAATTTTAAACTGCTGTTTCATTCATTTTCAGTTGGAAAGGGTGAGAGGGGATGCGCTTTGGAAAACATATGGAGGCAGTATTTTTCTGTTTGTTTCAAAGTATAAGTCTGCAAATTCCCATTGAAATCTGATGAAATATGTGGTTTTGTCTAAATTATGGGGAGGAGAACGTAATGGGGGTGGAAAGGGGGAGAGGCAATGAATATTCGGAAACCATACGTAGGCAGTATTTTTCTGTTTGTTTTAAAGTATAAGTGTACAAATTCTTATCTAAATCGGATAAAAAATGTGGTTTGCCTAAATTATGGGGTGAAAACTTAATGGGGTTGGAAAGGGGGAGAGGGGATGAATATTCGGAAACCATACGTAGGCAGTATTTTTCTGTTTGTTTTAAAGTATAAGTGTACAAATTCCTATCTAAATCGGATAAAAAATGTGGTTTGCCTTAATTATGGGGTAAAAACATAATGGGGTTGGAAAGGGGGAGAGGGGATGAATATTCGGAAACCATATGTAGGCAATATTTTTCTGTTTGTTTTAAAGTATGAGTGTGCAAATTCTTATCTAAATCGGATAAAAAATGTGGTTTGCCTAAATTATGGGGTGAAAACGTAATGGGGTTGGAAAGGGGGAGAGGGGATGAATATTCGGAAACCATGCATAGGCAGTATTTTTCTGTTTGTTTTAAAGTGTAAGTGTACAAATTCTTATCTAAATCGGATAAAAAATCTGCTTTGCCTAAATTATGGGGTGAAAACGTAATGGGGTTGAAAAGGGGGAGAGGGGATGAATATTCGGAAACCATACATAGGCAGTATTTTTCTGTTTGTTTTAAAGTATAAGTGTACAAATTCCTATCTAATTCGGATAAAAAATGTGGTATTGCCTAAATTACGGGGTGTTATGGAGAATAGGGGGTGACTTTTTGGAAATTTTTTTTTCACAAGAACCTTCGCAGACGCACACTCGAATACTCTCCAAAGTTTCATTGCAATCTGATAAATGGTATAGGAATGCATAGAAGACGAACAAACCCACAAACCCACAAACATTGATTTTTATATATAAGACTAGCTGACCCGGCAATGCTTCTCTATTGCTGGACTTGAGTAGGCACATAGATTAAATGAAAAAACATTTAGATATAAATTTTAAACTGCTGTTTCATTCATTTTCAGTTGAAAAGGGGGAGAGGGGATGCGCTTTGGAAAACATATGCAGGCAGTATTTTTCTGTTTGTTTCAAAGTATAAGTGTGCAAATTCCCTTGAGGAATTGCGATCTCCAGTAATCCCCTATTAACTTAACCTAACTTCACATCATCATCAAAACATCGCAAATTACAATTTGATTATGAATTCTTATAGAACTCGACTAAATAAATCGAAAATAATGAATATAATTTTTGATATCTCGCTTTGTTTTCGAGTTTTAGCATGTTAAAAATCAGTTATAGGTAGTCTATTACTCCATGTACTTTTGGTGACGTTTCTTCTGGCCGAGGCCGTATTTCAACCATAATAACATTTAATAGGAGAAAGTAAAACATGTATAGGTAATTTCTACCGCGAATATATAGTGGTATTGGGAATTTTTATTCAGGTCCAGGCCGGATCTCACCCTAACCTCCTCACTTTTGACATACAATATGTCGAGAACTAAGCTAGATATCAAGAAAATGTATCATTTGTTTTTGATTTGTCTCGTCGAGTTACATTATGGGGAAGAGGGGTGGGTTTTTAAATATTTGTTTTTTGACAGGAACCATTTTCGACATCCCCTCGACAATTCACTATAGCTTCGCCGTAATCGGACGAACGGTTTGCGGGTTTGTTTAAATTATGGGGTGTTATGGGGAAGAGGGGGTAATTAAGGTGGTGGATAGAGAGGAGAGGGATTGGGTTTTTGTGAAATTAATGTGTACAGTATTTCTCTCTCTTTTTTAAAGTATAAGTGTACAAATTCTTATCTAAATCGGATAAAAAAATGTGGTTTGCCTAAATTATGGGGTAAAAACGTAATGGGGTTGGAAAAGGGGAGAGCGGATGAATATTCGGAAACCGTATGTAGGCAGTATTTTTCTGTTTGTTTTAAAGTATAAGTGTACAAATTCTTATCTAAATCAGATAAAAAATGTGGTTTGCCTAAATTATGGGGTGAAAACGTAATGGGGTTGGAAAGGGGGAGAGGGGATGAATATTCGGAAACCATATGTTGGCAGTATTTTTCTGTTTGTTTTAGAGTATAAGTGTACAAATTCTTATCTAAATCGGATAAAAAATGTGGTATGCCTAAATTATGGGGTAAAAACGTAATGGGGGTGAAAAGGGGGAGAGGGGATGAATATTCGGAAACCATACGTAGGCAGTATTTTTATGCTTGTTTTAGAGTATAAGTGTACAAATTCTTATCTAAATCGGATAAAAGAAGTGGTATGCCTAAATTATGGGGTAAAAACGTAATGGGGGTGGAAAGGTGGAGAGGGGATGAATATTCGGAAACCATACGTAGGCAGTATTTTTCTGTATGTTTTAATGTATAAGTGTACAAATTCTTATCTAAATCGGATAAAAAATGTGGTTTGCCTAAATTATGGGGTGAAAACGTACTGGGGTTGGAAAGGGGGAGAGGGTTTGAATATTCGGAATCCATACGTAGGCAGTATTTTTCTGTTTGTTTTAAAGTATAAGTGTACAAATTCTTATCTAAATCGGATAAAAAATGTGGTTTGCCTAAATTATGGGGTAAAAACGTAATGGGGTTGGAAAGGGGGTGAGGGGATGAATATTCGCAAACCATACGTAGGCAGTATTTTTCTTTTTGTTTTAAAGTATAAGTGTACTAATTCTTATCTAAATCAGATAAAAAATGTGGTTTGCATAAATTATGGGGTGAAAACGTAATGGGGTTGGAAAGGGGGAGAGGGGATGAATATTCGGAAACCATATGTTGGCAGTATTTTTCTGTTTGTTTTAGAGTATAAGTGTACAAATTCTTATCTAAATCAGATAAAAAATGTGGTATGCCTACATTATGGGGTAAAAACGTAATGGGGGTGGAAAGGGGGAGAGGGGATGAATATTCGGAAACCATACGTAGGCAGTATTTTTCTGTCTGTTTTAAAGTATAAGTGTACAAATTCTTATCTAAATCGGATAACAAATGTGGTTTGCCTAAATTATGGGGTGAAAACGTAATGGGGTTGGAAAGGGGGAGAGGGTTTGAATATTCGGAATCCATACGTAGGCAGTATTTTTCTGTTTGTTTTAAAGTATAAGTGTACAAATTCTTATCTAAATCGGATAAAAAATGTGGTTTGCCTAAATTATGGGTTAAAAACGTAATGGAACGTAATGGGGTTGGAAAAGGGGGGAGGGGATGAATATTCGGAAACCATACGTAGGCAGTATTTTTCTGTTTGTTTTAAAGTATAAGTGTACAAATTCTTATCTAAATCGGATGAAAAATGTGGTATGCCTAAATTATGGGGTAAAAACGTAATGGGGGTGGAAAGGGGGAGAGGGGATGAATATTCGGAAACCATATGTTGGCAGTATTTTTCTGTTTGTTTTAAAGTATAAGTGTCCAAATTCTTCTCTAAATCGGATAAAAAATGTGGTTTGCCTAAATTATGGGGGTGGAATGGGGGAGAGGGGATGAATATTCGGAAACCATACGTAGGCAGTATTTTTCTGTTTGTTTTAAAGTATAAGTGTACAAATTCTTATCTAAATCGGATAAAAAATGTGGTTTGCCTAAATTATGGGGTGATAACGTAATGGGGTTGGAAAGGGGGAGAGGGGATGAATATTCGGGAACCATATGTTGGCAGTATTTTTCTGTTTGTTTTAAAGTATAAGTGTACAAATTCCTATCTAAATCGGATAAAAAATGTGGTATTGCCTAAAGTATGGGGGTGGATATGGGGCGAGGGGATTAATATTCGGAAACCGTATGTAGGCAGTATTTTTATGTTTGTTTTAAAGTATAAGTGTACAAATTCCTATCTAAATCGGATAAAAAATGTGGTTTTGCCTAAACTATGGGGTGTTATGGGGAATAGGGGGCGACTTTTTGGAATTTTTTTTTTCGCAGGAACCTTCGCAGGCGCACACTCGAAAACTCTCCAAAGTTTCATTGCAATCTGATAAATGGTACAGGAACGCATAGAAGACGAACATACAAACAAACAGACATTGATTTTTATATATAAGATTAATTTAGTTTCCTTTATTGACTTCTATATATTTTTATATTTTTTTTACAACTTATATATTTATTGTTTTATCATCAGTGATTACTTTCATTTGACAGTTAAAATTTCCAACAATATTTATTTATCTCCACTAGAATTCAAATTTATTTGCTGGGTGAGATCACCATATAAAATGGATTCAACAAAGAAGCTATTTAAATGAGAATTGACAAACTCAAAATAGCCTACCAAACTTTATGAAAGATCTACAACAACAACAACAACAACAAAATTTCTAAGATACATCATTATGAAACAATGCTGAAGTCAGTAGTTTTGTACTATACTGAAAACTTTTCCTGAATGTTGATAAAAGACTCATGTGAGAATTTGAGGGAAAAAAGAGTGAAAAACTATTAGAGGAGTTCTGGGTTCCATCTTCGTCCACCAAGAGATATCTAACAAAGAAATCTACTGTGAAGTAGAGAAAATCATTGAAGCAGCTTGCAAAAGACGAACACGATTCTATGGTCACCTCAAACAAATGCAGGGAAACAGACTGAACAAAACAAAAAATTAATTTCTTTGATACAAAACTGAAGACTGTAACGCCCTGATTTGTAACTATCAAAGAACACCTTCATTTGTTGGTACTAAAATCCAAAGATGCTTTTGATAGAGATCTCTTTTGAAGAAGTTAGTCAACCCATAAGAAGAGATGGTACCCCTTGGACCTAAGATTGCAAACAGGCCCATTCAAAATAAGTGGAAGAGATGTGAGCCCAAAAGAAAATGAAACTCGCCGCCAGATGCAAGAAGACTTAATGTGGTCCTAGTTGGTATTAGCAAACCTATACTTATGCATGGCCCAATATGTTTCAGTCAATAAGAGTGACTGAAAACAAATCAATAACCATGGTCTGAATCCCAATGTAGCTGATGATTTTTCCTCAAGGTGACTGCCCAGAATGTCTTCCGAGGGACACTTGACATGCTGTCAAATAAGTACTGGAGAGATAACTAGGAAAACTGGCTGGAGATTGGTGGGCACCAAATCAGCTATACTCTAATATCAAGGCATTACATGGACCTCTACCTATGCTAATGCTATCTTAAAGTCCTGTAGAGGGGCAACATTTATCTATAAACTCACAAAGTTACCTAATAAAAGTTTACATTGAACGTTTCCACTTGAATGCTTTGCCATATGTCTGTGAAACGTGTAATTAGTCATGGAGTACCTTCGTTGGTTGCACACCTCCAGAACCAAGTGGCTCATTTGTACTGCATGATTAAGATTTTTTTTACCAAAGTATTGTATTTTTGTGTCCGTCTTATGTGTTGTTCACTTTATGTTAGAGCTGTAGCAACCCATATGTATTCGTTACTCAATAATAAATACATTGCCTGACTCAAAGTACTGAAACGTTACTCACAAATTCATTTTGTTACTTGTATTTGTCATATGGATGTCAGTTTGATTCGATAAACGAACAAATACGATACATCATGCTGGAACTGGAATGGTTCACCCAGTGACTAAATGAATCTCAATGAGAGAATGAACATTTGAACATCGTACAGAGCATGGTGAGTGAGTGGTTAACGTTCTGACCTCACATTCGGGAGGACGCTGGTTCGAATCCCCGTCCGGGCAGCCAGATTTGGGTTTTCCATGGTTTCCACTCCAGGTGAATGGCGGGATGCTTCCTTCAAAAGGCCATTGCCAAATTCCTTCCCATTCCTTGTCTGCCATGACCTAGACGTCGATGAGGTGTAATGGCATGAGGAACAAAAATTGAACATCGTGTGTCGTGTATTTCTAGCAATTTTTATTTGAATTCGTTTCATTAAATATGAAAATTTGTAAGCACAAATGTATTGCACGTACATTATTTAAATATAATTAATATTGTAAAAAATGATGATATTTTAAACAAGATAAGTATGAGTAATTTTGACAGTATAATGAGTTATTTTGTAGTTTTGCTTTTATTTAACATTAAAATTTACAGAGCATAATGGGTAAATAGAAAATTTGAGATGGTTATTGCTTTTTATTGGTCATACCTTAGTGTGATTATATTAATTTTAAACATTTATGAAATGCCTATTTTTTAAATGAGATATTCTAACTTCTATTTATTTTACAGTGCAAATTTTGCCTAAACTTAGTTACTAAATTAACAATTTACTTTACAAAGTGCGAACAAAGTCATCCCGTAACCCGTATGCGACACGACTCGGTGCGACGATTCACACTAGTGCCAGATTGTATCAGAAGTAACAGGTAACGGAAAGATACGATAGTAATGAAGTCGTTCCGTGCACCCCGCGTCTCGATACAATGTTTCATGCTAGCGCTCGTTTGTATCAAAAGTAACGAGTAACGATTCGATAGTAACGAGTACTGATTGGTTTAATAATAAATACATACGGATCCACAATTTCTCATTGCTTTGACAGCTCTCCTTGTTGCAGTCCTCAGCTTTGGTAATTGATGCAAAATTTTCCCCATCCTTTATTACTTACGACTTTCCATGCAGATTTCACCACAAAAAAAAAGAAAAAAAGAAAAGTTATTCGGAATACTACAAACATTTTAAAAAAGAATTAGCCAAATCGGTCCAGCCGTTCTCATGTGATACGCTTCCCAACGAACATTGAAGAAAAATATACTTTCAGTTTTACTCCAATTTTCCATTTTTCCGGGCGAATTTTCTAATTATTTTGCTCTAAAAACCTTTTTTGTTGTATTTTTTTTTAATTTAGCCAAATTGATCCACAATAGAGATGGGCGAACAGCTTTTCTCTAGCATATTTATTTAACCGTTATAAATAGCGCATAGTTATTTATCCGACGTAGTATCTGTGGACACGCCATTAAAATCTCTGCTCAGAAACGCTTTTCTCTTGTTGAAAAAAGCCGGAAATTACGTCAAATAACTGGATGTCACCAAAATAACGACCATGTCCCCCAAAATAGCGAAATAGCCCTGACGTCACGAAAAGTAGCTGAATAACGATACATCGCCAAATGCGGCTTCCAGAATAACAGTCATTATATACGCCTTCGACTTGTGTTTATGTTTTTGTTTATTAAGTGGCAGTGATTCCTTTGTAAATTAATATCGAATTTTAACACGGTCAGCTTTAATGGTTTGTGTATAAAGTGATCAAACAGGAGGAATTGAAGTATAAGTGATCTAGCGACTTACGATATATAAAAATAATCGGAAGTGGGCAGTGTTGATTAAGTGTTAATATGTTTTTCTGTTTGAAACTAATGAACTTGTGATAGGAGTTTACGAACATATGCAACACTATAACAAATATAGGGTTACACTTTGCCTACTCGTAAAGAACAGGAAATTAACGTTGCTGAAAGTAAACAATTTTTTCAGCCTGGCCACTAATTCGCATTAAGTTTTGTGTGTCTGTAGTGATTTGTAGTGTATATTTTACATATGGTGTCATTGTGTCCCAATAACAGACCAGCTGCAATAATATGTTGTTACAGACGTACATGAAAATAATCCGAAATGTAAATATGGTTTGCTGTTTGAAAATAATTAACCTGTGGGAATAGTGAAACAACTATGGCAAGGTTACCCATTCATTAAGAATCTGTAAACAAACCGATAGGAAATTAAACATTAGGGTGGGACGAAGTTTTGTGTGGCCGTGTAAATATTTATTTCAATCTGGAAGAAAATGTAATGACAATTGACGCATAGTTTCCACATAGAGTGAATATGCTTTTCATCCTACGTAAAGTTTTTCCTGAACTTGAATAACTGATTGCAGAACGTTTATATAACCAAGTTGTATGCTATTTTATCGCACCCTTTCCTCAGCAATCAGTTGCAGTTTCACTTTCAGAATAACAAAGTTGTTATATATGTGTGTGGGAAGTTTTTCTCTTAATTTGAAGCATGGCAATTAGATTGTGACACACGTTTCCCACATAGTGACCATATGAATGTTATAGTTTCACAACACTGCTTTTTGTATCATATTATGGAGCATACAAATGTGGCACCTATATCAATATGTTTTAATTTATATACCATCTGAGCTAGTTTTTGTAGCAGTATAAACATATACAATTCTTTTTTTTCTCTCTCTCTCTTCTTCTTTTTTTTTTTTTGGTGGTCAAACTCTAACTTGAATAATATTTTTCCACTTTCACTTCAGTTTTTCATGTTTTACCTCTTCTGTCTACTTATTTTCACAAAAGGCCTTTATTATTTGAGCATATTATGTCATAAGCTTCAGTAGAACCTCTTATGTACTATTAGTTTGCGTAACCTTTGCTGAAATAAGTCAATATCAAACTTCTGCCTCCCTCTACAAGTTTAGAATGAAATATGACAACTTTGCTCCATTTGCCAACAATTCATAAATTGTACACAAGTAGATAGTTCTGTATTAAATTGAGAGATTTTAGATATGGGATATTGTAATTTCTTACTCGAGATAATTTTTCTCAAGCTACAGCCATGTAACTTAACTCCTCCCGACGCAGCATCGTCCAAGGTTAACAGGTTCTCTTCCCGTGAGGAGTGGCCTCCCCACTATGGTAAATTCAAAAAGCCCTTAGTAAGATGTTCTAAGCGAATAGAATTAACTTCACGTGACTTCTCCCACCGCGCTTCTACGCCAGAGAGCGCAGTCTGGAGCAGTCCCCCCAGGCAGTCTCTTCGCCGAATCTCAGGATGGACTACGTTGCCAGTAGGTATGAAGAATTTATTAGGTAAAGGCTGATGCATTTATAGCCTTCTGCTCACTTAGAAAGAGTGTCCTGGGTGATAGGATTTTATTAGTAAGAATTTTCATTCATGAGAGCTTTTTTATGCAGTATTTTTCAGTTTTACCCATCGTATTTCAATGTGATTACTCTTATTGAAGTTATTTAAGACACTCCAATCTCTCAACTACTTGTTTCACTTGTATCACTGATTCCTGCTCATTACTAGCACTAAGTGAGGGCAGAACGTAATTTCTCTGATCCTATAATCACATATCTTCGGTGAAAACTGATCGGGGAGTGGTTGATAAGAGACGAATCCAACTTAACTGTGGCGAATCACCGCTTATTCGCTACAGCCGTATTGAATGATGTCAGATTCTAGGGTTGATTACGTAAAAGCAGTGATCAATGACAGCAAAAATATTGGGAAAGTCTTTTCCTATTAGTACGGCAAAGGGACAGGAATTCTCTTTCGCTGTAAAAGCCATTTCTTATGTGTAGCAGCCACAGAGAGTAAATTCTAAGCCAGAAACAGTACGAAGAAGTCAGTGCGAAAAAAGTAATTTTTCGACGCTTCAAGGAGCACAAGTGGAACCAAAACCGGACGCTGCAATCAGATAAGAAGAAACCACGAAGAATTTCGCGATCCACCGGAGAGAGGGCAGCACGGACCGACTCCTAGCTGCCAACGCGGAAGCAATGAAGGTGGAGACACCGCCAGCAGCCAATAGGGGGGCAACGCCACCACAACAGGCCCAGACGGCGCCAGAATTCAAGTATCGCAGACTCAACCCAGCAGAACAGTGAGTAATACGCAGTGCACAGTGTTTCACAATGAATACCGCAACGAGTGAAGTAGGTGCCGAAGAGAGCAGTGCGGTCAAGCTCTCAGTTTCAGAAACATTAAAGTTAATTCCAAATTTATCCAGCGGGGTCAAGGAAGAATTGCAACCATTCACTGAAAATGTTTCACCTGCATTTAATTTAATTACTAAGCAAATTCATGATGTTCTCCTTCATTTTGTAAAGTCAAAAATCTGTGGCCAAGCCAGAAGTAAATTACTTGTTCAAGCATTTACCAAAACAAGGGATTCTGTAAAAGATATCTTGATTCAAATCTATGGGGATCACTATGCTTGTAACCTTTTTGCAGCTCTTCAGGGTAAAGCAGAACCGACTGTTGAATTGCCGCGACGATTGATAAACTTGCACATGTCTTTAGAAATGGAGTAGCCAAAGAAATTCCTGAAGAATACGTGAAAGGGACTCTTATTCAAGTTGATAGGCTGAGTTCCTTTATGTTTATTCAAGCGTTAAGTAATGACAGAATTCAGACAGTAATTAGAGCACGGGGTTCCACTATCACTTTACCAATCGCTGTTGAATTAGCACTCGTGGGAGAGAGCACATTGTTGTCTCAGAATGAAAAAGCTGTTATAGGGCGTTCAGATACACACGCAACACAGAGTAATGCCATAAAAATGCTTTTCCTGCTATTAAACTGGCCATATTAGTAAAGAATGTAGGAGCCAAGCCATTTGCCAAATCTGCCCACAAAAGGGCCACCTAGCCACAGCATGTAAAGCATGTACACAGTTCAGAAGAATTAGTTATGTCACTTGCGCATACTGTCATAGAAAATGACATATTATTGCAGACTGTAGAGTAAAGAAGGCAGTCTGTTACAAATGTAACAAGACCGGGCATTTCGCGTCACATTG
>JARYHS010010148.1:0-24995 GCA_031002005.1 Vandiemenella viatica
GCGATTCGGCGTAGCATGGATTCTCAAGTTCTTCGTAAGCTTCCAGAACTATTTGACACCAGATTTCTACGCACGGCGGTACCTAGGAACGAATATCTCGGAAACGGAGAGGCTGGTCGGCTGTTCGCGTGCTACTGTAGTGACGGCGAAACCACGAGTAGGCGACAATGTGGTGGACACCCACGCCACATCACAGAAAGTGGAGGTCGGAGGCTTGCCCGCTCTGTAAAGCAGGATACGGGGAGATCTGGGGCAGAATCGCGACTCTTGTGTTCTGAAAAACTTCTGGAAGTACCAGAATTGTACTCTTCCGTCAGAACGGCCACAGATCACCCCCAATCCTGCTTTACAGAGCGGGCAAGCCTCCGACCTCCACTTTCTCTGATGTGGCGTGGGTGTCCACCACATTGTCGCCTACTCGTGGTTTCACCGTCACTACAGTAGCACGCGAACAGCCGACCAGCCTCTCCGTTTCCAAGACGTTCGTTCCCAGGTGCCGCGCCCACAAACCGCTGGCCCGCAATTTAAGGGAATTTCGTGACCTGTGCGTAGTTTAGTGTAGTTATCTCTGGAAGCCTACTAAGGACTTGTAGAATCTATGCTACGCCGAATCGCTGCTGTATTGCGTTCGAAAGTTGAACCGATATGTTAGTAAGTAGGTGGTTATAATGTTTTGGCTGATCAGTGTATCTTTCTTTGCTCCTTGGATCCACTTGTACATCTTATATCTACATTTATACGCTGCAATTCACAAAATTGTGGGTGACATAGGGTGCTTTGCACAAAAACTAACCTCTACTCTGTGCATTCTAATCCCGAATGGTATGAGGAAAGAAAGAATTCATATTATTATCAGTGCGGCACTTTAGTTCTGTATTCTTATCGCTCCTGTTATTGCGACCCAAATTGGTTGGTGTACAAAGTATTTCATCGCACTCCCAAATGTAAATTGGTTTATGCGTCTTTACCAATAAGTTAAAACGAAACATACGTCGTCTATGTACCAGAGAATCCCTGCTCAATCTACGAATCAATTCTGTGACGCTTTCGTAAGGACTGTGACAAACAGTCACGAATCGGGGATCTTCTCAGTACTTTCTGTATACTGTCAATTAATCCCCTACAAATCGGATCCCAAACGGCGCAACAGTAGTCTAAATGTAGACGCACGAGTGTTTCGTACGCTATCTCCTTTGTGCATTACAATTTTTCATGATTTGACCTATGAACCGCAGCCTAGAATTAGCACTACCTACTAACGTATTAATGTGTGGATCTCATTTTCTGTTGTTTCGCACTGTTACGCCCAAATACTTCAGGGAATCGACCATATCAATTACTGAGCTGTTTTATTTTCTGCTTCCAAACGAACGTATTCTTTTTGTTAGCTGTGCACGTTGCCTTTCACTTTTTACAATCTACTGTAACATAAGCATAGATATAAGATTTCAAGCCGTTGTATCCGATTGTTTTTTAAATACTTGAGTTTTACTTAGAGGCTTCTGAAAGATATAAGAAAATGCAGAGAAACAACCTGTTAGAGTAGCCATATCTGGCCAACACTGAACAACAGTACGTACGATATCTGAAATTTTTATGCCGTATAGGGTGAATGCAAACATTCCGTCTCCCTGGTCTATACGCTTTGTCGCTTTAGTTGTGTTGATTTTTTTCACAATTATAAAGTGTAAGAAGAACCTTACATGGTAACAGTACACCCTAGTAACCTGCAGGGAACGTTAACCAAATTCCTTGATGTATTAAGTATTCGATTCCATTCCAGATATTACAGGCATCGCTTCTTGAACGCAGGAAGCATATCTAACCTTAAGAAATAGTATTTGTAAATTCAATTGCCGATCAGTGATATTTGGTAAACAAGTCTTCAGTCAGGGTAATTTTAAATACCTTCCTTGCAGTGCACAATATAAATAAGTTTTTGCATGATAAGCCTTACAATAAAATTTATTCAGTTTTCATGCTCCTAATATCTTGGACAAAATTATTAATTAATATCGGCTGATGGTAAACTTTTTCAAACCACCATTGTTCAGTTAAAAAAATATTAGAAATAAAAAATCAGTTGGTGAAGCTCATGCCGATCATGACTACCAGCTCGCCTCTTACATGCATTTTAAGGTTGCAAATGTCACACATCGATGGATTCTTTCTGAAATATACTCAACCATTGTATTTCACAAGTATAATTTAGCGAATAACCGCAAAATAATTAAAAACTCGTGCTGTTGTTTTGTTCCTGGCTTTATGCGTCGTTGACATTGAGGGGAATGGAGGGTAGAGGTAAGGAATGGAAATGAGTTTGACCACGCTCTTTTGAGGGCACTCGCCTGGAATGGAAAACCGAAATCTGGAGGGACGGGAATGTTACCTCTTACCCACGGGACTCATCCTGTTACCCTAGCCGCTCGTCGCTAAGTCTCCGAGGCATTTTTTAACAATATATTGTTTGCAGAATGTTTAGTAAAATTTTATTTCGGGCCAGTGTGAACTACACATGAACAGTCTTCTATTGTATCCACTGTCCTTACGACGCTCAACATTCATTATTATCTATGATGGGCAAATTTTGTAGTATTATTTGAAAGCGTTACTGATACATAAATTGTTCATGATGTTTATTGCATAAACTCTTGAAACAACTTCATTTAGGTTGGTTGATATACATTTGGTTTTTATCCACTCGATGCTCCAAGACTAGCCTGGACTCCCTCGATAGTTGTTCTTCCTAGAAATAAATTAAACAATATTAAGTACAAAGACCCACATTTTAGTGCATTATTACTTCGACAACATAACTTCATTTGCTATGATCGGAATTTAATACAAAATCTAAGGTCGTGTATAAGCACTGTGACAAGTTTCAAATAATAAAACAATTGGAGAAACTGGAAGAAACCTTGCTACAAAGTCGATTTGGTAAATATGTTACGAGTATTAAACTTATTTCTTAAATATAATGAACACATCTCTCGAAGCAACCTACTTCTGTAAGCAAGGGAAACATAATACTTCACAGAGGTGAACCTACAATGTGATCCTGATCTTTCATCTCCAGAAACTGTATACAGAATGTTACACAGTGTTTACTGCAGGGAACTAAATCATGCCATTCTGAAAGATGTTATGCATTGAGGTCGGGACCAGGCGTGGTGGCCTCGCATCCCGCAGGACGCGGGTTCAAATTCCCGTTCGGCCAACCAAATTTCGAATTTCCATGGTTTTTCGAAATCATTCTAGGCAAATACCAGGATATTTCCTTCAAAATGCCATGGTCGAATTTTTGCCCTCAGTCCTTTCCTGACTCTAATGACCTCGACGTCGACGAGGTGTAAAACCATAAATAAAAAAAATGACGCGGGGGTATTGCGCTAACTACCGTCAGTTAGAGAACTGCACACTGTGAGCAATTGGTAGTGGCTAATACGATGTTGCATTATCATCACAGGAGTTGGTAGTTTTTGGTTTTCTTTTCCTATCTTAATTTCTTATTTTGCGTGAACTTTTGTTTTGCTTCTTTGTGGATGTATGTGACCTTTATTACTTTTTTCTCGTCATTAAACAATGTTCTATTGGTACTAGCGTCTATTCACCTTTGTTAGAGTGTAATAACTTCTTATAGTTATCACATATAAAGTATCTTATATGTCATTATACTACTACAGTGACTACATTTCTGATCAGTTCATACATATAATGGTTGGTACAAGTCGTTGATTTCTTTATATAAATAATTTTAGTTCTAAGGAAATTCAGAATTTTTCTCATAAGGAGCCCCGTTATGTTAGGCTTTATGTACTATCTTTCGTGTTCTCAATATGATCATGCTTAATACATTACGTCGTTCACAAGATAGAGTGAATGCCCATAACTCTATCCAAAATTGCAATCTATAAACTTACCGGCTATTCTCTTCCAATTACTAGAAGACCATAACCAATAGGACGTGGTGAGTTGAACTAATTCTTTTTAACCAGCTGTGTAACGATGTATTTCTAAAGAGTATTTAGTAACAATTTAACTGGAAACGGACTTGTATATTACTGGTATCCTGATCTGTAGGATATGGACCGAGCGTGGTGGGTGAGCGGTAATGCTCGGGAGGACGCGGGTTCGTATCCCCGTCCGGACATACGGATTTCTGTTTCCCATGACTTCTCGCAATAACTGCAGGCAAATTCCGGGATGGTTCATTCAAAAGCCCACGGCTTAATTCCTTCCCGTAACTTGCCCCCAGTCCTTTCCCGGCTCTAATGACGTTGACGAGTTGTAAAGCCATAAGCAAAAAATAAAATAAAAAAATCGAATAACACTGTCAACGTTTTTGTGCAATGTCTGTGATGTCTTTTTTTGTCTGTTTACGATATGAGAAAACTAGTTCGAGGCTTCCATATACATGGAACATCGTTGTCTATTAATAATAAAGTTTTTTTTTATTTTGAGAGATCATTACAAATTTCCAAGGTATGAATACACTAAATTTTTTTCCGTTTCGACACTGGCGGAGTACGAGACACCGGTAACAGTTGACAGGCGTCCGGTGTGTATGAGGGTGGGAGAACCGGATCTTTCAAATCCGGAGCATGTTGAATTGTCATCTTTCTGCGAAACTTTTAACTATGTTCTGTGTGATAACTGTATTTTTGTCTGTGAAATGTATGGTTTATGAGGTGGAGTTGGGGGACAGTCCCAGCATTCGCCCTGATGACTGCGCAAAAACTGCAATCAGAACGGTCCCGGACTCGGACCTGGTCCCGTTGTATCCCCTGATCCACTGTGGTGGCGCTAATCACTCTGGCGGGTCTTCACACCAGTTTTAAAAATATTTCTTGATCATATGTATTTTTTTTAAAGTGAAACTATTATTCTATCGCCTCAAGTTTTTCCGTTCATCTATCGCATGTCGCATTACAGCCTGCCAGGCGCCTGCGCGCAGGTATGACGTGACTTAGTGCGGAGGCCTCTTGTCCATTAACACTCACAAGGGGAGGTTTTCAGTGTGGAAATCGCAATCGTAGGACGATCAAGTCTGGGAAATAGTACGACACCTCTGGTTTCTCGCCCTAAAGCAGTTAAACGAGTATGCCCATGGTGTGCATAAGACATGTGAATGGAGTGCTCCTGCTATTTTACGTATAATTAAACCAAGCGTTCTGGGTGAGCACTAACGCTCCGGCTTCGTATGCGGGAGGAAACGGGTTCGAATCCCCGTCCTAACATCCAATATCACTCCAGACAAATGCCGGGATAGTTCCTTCAGAAAGCCGTTGCCGAATTCCTTCCCGTCCAATGCACACAGTCATTTCCTGCCTCTAATGCCCTAAATGTCGCTGTCGCGTATATCAATAAACAAAAAAAGGAAGTAATTAATGAAACAGGAAGATAGTGAAAACAGTGTCACTAGCGTCATTCCTTTGAATAAAATATACCTTAGGTAGGACATACCTGTATCTTCGTACCTATAAATTTTAATGGAAAATTCTTATTTACGATAAGTATACAGCAACATACCGAAATTTTAATCTCTTAGCGTATTTTAGTGTTGTCATGAAACTGATATACAGAGTTAAAACAAATTCTTTAATGTGAAATACGTATTTATTAACAATTACTATTAATGATAGCTGAAATAACTTGATTGTTAAACCCTTTATGCCTAGTTAGTACTAATTGTAAAGCACAATTAACTTTATTGCGAGACTATTCCAGTTCTCATAACCGAAGTGTCTTCAGACTACTTATTAGTCTCTGATGCTATTCCCCTTTACGCTTAGGATCCTTGTTTTCTGCATCTTAATGCCATTCTCTGATTACTGATTTATCTTCATTTTTCCTATTTCAATAACTATAATTTATTTTATATTTAATTAATTTGGTTTTTCTCATCAGAAAGTATTGTAATGCTTAGTTCCAGGATGATAATGCGGTTGTGTCACCGGACGCACATTGTCGGCGTTTGGTTTGAGGAGCACTTTGGACAACTCCAGCACATTATTATTATTATTATTATTTTTTGTTTTTTTGTTTATTGGCTTTAAGATTTGATATACCATACAGCCAGCTTAATATACATACACAAGCGTTTTGTTTCATAAGCATTGGGATTGTTTTATTACATTAAATGTATATTTCTGTATTTTTAATAAAGTCTCTAATAATAGTGTATATTTTCCTGTTGTTAGATGCAAGTAGTCCGGTGATACTTGTTGGGAGCGGCTGTCCTGCTCTCACTAGGGAGTTGATGAATGATTGCTGCTGCTGTCGGTATAGGGGGCACCTGAAGAACATATGGTTGAGATCTTGCGTTGATTGTCCAGTCACATTGGCAGAACGGTGTATCTGCTGCGTGGATGCGATATAGATGTTCCCGAAACGCACCATGGTTAAACCTCATACGAGTGATGGATGTTATGAAGTTGCGTTGCGTAGTTCCAATCTGTAAACCAGGGTCGACGTGGTGGTTGTGGCTGTATCTTTGCGTATTGCCTGTCCTTTGAGTCTTTTTGTTTCCTCCCAGAGCATGGCCCATTGTTGATGTATGTGATTGGATATTGCTGCATGGTAATCTTTGGTGTTGAAAGGAGGGGTGAGAACTTTGCCCGAATTACATGCCTCCTTGGCTAACTTGTCTGCGTGTTCATTAAATCTTATACCAGTATGGGCCGGGATCCATATATAGTTCACATAGGAACCCGCTTGAGCAAGTTCGTAGGTTTTCTGTATTATGCTTAATGTGGTATACATTAGAACGGTGTAGAATGGCCGAAGTTGCCAAAGTATGGAGTGCACTGAAAGAGTCCGTTAGGAATAAAACGTTTTCGCCGAGGAAATTCTCTCCCATAGGAGAGGGCTTGAAGAATAGCAACCGCTTTAGTTGAATAAACTGGAAGATGATTTGGTAGTCTGAATGTTTGCTCGTGCAGCGTCTCAGGGCAGTAGATGGCACACTCTACTCCCTCTGAGGGTATCTTCGATCCATCAGTATAGATATGGATTGAAGTTGGCCATTGCTCTGTTAAATACCCCTGACAAAATTGCTAGATTGGCTGGCCGGATCTCGGGTGTGCCGGAATACAGTTTACTGACATTGGCCTCACGCATTATTGGTAGGGAATGTTGTGTATTGTTGCTGTTTCCTACAATGGACGTTCGGGGAGGGGAGTTGTCAGAAGAATGAGGCTTTGTAGCAGTGGGTATCTTTGGTTGTAAGAGTGAGGTCCTTGTTCTTCGACCAGCTGTTGAAGGTTGGTGATTTGTTGGAGAGTAGTTGCATTTTTAATCATCTATTCGAGCTAATAAAAATTTGTTAGATAGTAACTGGGTTCGGAATTTCAGGTCATTTCTGCGGCTTCCAGGTAGAGGGCATTTATCGGTGTTGATTTCATAGCCCCCAGACATGTGCGAATTCATTGATGCTGTATGCTCTCCACTTTATCTAAATTCCTTTTGTTGCCACTGAAATAGAACATGCTTCCATATTAAATTTTAGATCGGATTATAGCGCGGTACAATATTAGTAATATCGATGGGTGGGCTCCCCACCATACTCGTGTCAGGGTTCGTAAAATTTTGAGTCCTTGTTCTAGTTTAGGGACAAGTTGGTGAGCGTGTGCTGCCCAGGTTAATCGTGAGTCGTAGACTAGGCCAAGGAATTTGACATTCGATTTGACCAGTACGCTGCATGTGCCCAAAACTAGATTGTAGATCGAGGGATGCATTCTTCTTCCTGTGAATATGACAGCAGTGGATTTGCTAGTCGAGAATTCTAGTCCGTGTTGCTGGAGCCAGTGGATGACTATGAGGATGGCATGTTTAAGGATGAGCTTAGTTATCGAAATAGAAGATGCAGAGGCGAATATACATACACCATCGACATATTGGATGATCTGCACCTCGGGGGGCAGAATTTTCTCCAAGTCCCGCACATATACAGCGTACAATAGTGGGCTTAATACCGCTCCCTGCGGGAGTCCTTGCTGGGTAAGTCGTGGACCTAATAGCAAGTGTTTATATCTGAAGAACAGCTTTCTTGTTCGTAGTAGTTGATAAATTACGGCTACAAAGTCATGGGGGAGGCCTAGTGCTATGAGCTTATCAATCAGAATTGGTATTTGAAAGTTATTGTAGGCCGCAGATATGTCCATGAACAAAGCCGTAAGGTATTGGTTTTTCATAATGGTTGACTGAATCGCCGTAACTAGAATGCTGTGGTTGTCATAGGTACTCCTTCCTTTGCGGCATCTATATTGTGTGGTGGGTAACAGGGATTGAGCTTCTATCCACCATTCTAATCTGTGTTTCATCATCCTTTCCACGGTTTTGCCTATGCAGGACGATAAAGCTACCGGATGGAACGATGTAACAACTCCTGGAAGTTTTCCAGGTTTCAATACCAGGACTATTATCTGAGTCTTCCAAGTTTCTGGTATCAGCTTCCTTGACCATAGATTATTAATGATGCTGAGTAAGAGGTTTAGGGCTTCTTCAGGTAAATACTGTAGTATGGGTTAACATATGTCATCTGAGCCTGGTGAGGTGTTGCTGGAGTTCTTGAGGGCTGCTCGAAGTTCGTTAAGGGTGAAAGGAGTGCACAGAAAATGGTTTGAGTCTTCTCCAGTGAATTCATATGGAGGAGGGGCTATAGAAGGTGGAGCAATTCTATCAGCAAAATCCTCCAGCCAAGTAGTATCGTCGGAGCATTCTTGCGGGCTGTATTTTCTGTTGCGCAGGACATTTATACGTTACCATACCTCTTCTATTTTGGTCTGCCTGTTCAAGGAGGAACAGAATTCTTTCCAGGACTGTCTTTTTGTCATTTTTAGGGACCGCTTAGTGCGGGCAGACACCTGCTGATATCGGAGAAACGAATCATGGGATGGGTGGTTTCGGTATTCCCGCAGAGCAGCACGGCGGAAAGCGACATGCCTAGAACAGTCTGTGTTCCACTATATGGTTGGAGTACTCTTCTTCTGAATGGGGTTCTTTTTAAGAGGAATAGAGATGAAGGCTGGGCGCTCCAGAGCTTCTATGAAGAGATTATAGTCATTCATCGCTGAATAGCGGTGTTGAAAATTGCGTACCTCATGCAGTATTGCCTTTGCATATAGTGTTCAATTTGCAGCGTTAATATTCCACTTGCTTGACGGGACTGGACGAGGGCCACTTAGATGGATATGGTCGAGTAGTTGGAGCCGAGTGAGTCTTTTGATGTAGACCAATGAGCAATGGTGGCTATAGGCAGAGAACACAGTGTGATTTCAACTGCCGATGGACGGTGGTATAAAGAGGGAACGAGTGTATGTGACCCGTCATTAAGGATAGATAAGCCGTACACGTTACACATCTCTAAGACATCGTGTCCTTGTCTATCAGTAAAGGCACATCCCCATGCGGTGCTATAGGGCATTAAGATCCCCGCATATAAGTAGAGGTGGGTTTAGGAGATTTAAGAGTTTATTCCACGTCTCCTGTGATATGATCTTGAGAGGCTTGCAATAGGTGGACACACAAGTGAACTCTAGTGTATAAGCTTTGATTCTTGCCGCGACAACTTGGATGTCATGATCTAACACCTCTGTAACGTTTACAGCTTTGAAGGGAAGTGTATGGTGAATGAGGAGAGCTGATCCTCCTTTTCCATCCATCCGGTCCGAACGGATTGTGGCATAGTTCTTAAAGCGCACTGTTGATGTTTCTCTAACCCACGTCTCAGAAATTTCTGCTATCTTTATATCTTTGTTATGGAGTTCATATTCTAAACTTTCTTTGTTGGCGATATCCGATCTAGTATTCCACTGTAGTATTCGAAAAGCCATTGAACCTATTTAACAGAGCAAATAATGACTCACGGATGGTGAGTGGGTTTCCGATAAGTGTTGATTAGGGCGAAGTAATAATGGACATGATTAGTTGGAATATTTCTTCTATAAGGAAGTCAGTCCGTGTTGAAGTATGGGTTGGGATGTTGTGAGGGCTTGGTGGGTAAGGGTTATGAGTAATGGGAGAAATAGGTAACTGCTCGGGGATAAACAACCGTTGATGAGCCGGAGGGAAAGCTGGGTTGGAAGATGGTGCCTCCTGCGTATGCATGGGGTGCCCTCTGGGCAGAGAGACATCGCCCTGAGCCAGTGGCTGCTGTAGTGATGAAGAAAGTTGCTGCGTCTGCTGTGTTTGGTGCAATTGCTGGATTTGTGGACGAGAGATGTTTGCATGCTGTATCATCTGGAGGGCGGTCGGGCTTTGTGGATGTGGTGCCGATAAGGGCGGATGACTGCTTACGTTTGGTGGAATTGATGCCACCTGGGCATAGCCTCGGGTTTGATGTTCTCTGTCGGGGAGCGATGCACTTGTTCCATGCGCTGTTGTTAGTTTCATTTGACGGTGCCGAAGATATACCGGACAGTTTCTATCAGATGCATAATGTTGGCCTGCACAAAGCGTGCAACGCACCGTTGTAGGGCTGCTGCAGTTAGCCTCCAAGTGAGGGCCAGCACACCTGTTGCATCGAGATTAACGTGACCTACATTGTCCTTGTCGATGTCCCAAGCGTAAGCAAATACCACACTGAGTTACAGGAGGAACATATGGTTCGACAGTACAGCGAGTTCCAAGCATTGACACATGGGAAGGTAATTTCTGCGGCCGGAAGGATACCAAGCAGACTGGGATTGGTATCACACACTCTTGATTCGACTGCGCCCTTCTGGTGAATCGTTTAATACGTACCACCGGAAATGGGGATACTATTTCTTCCAAAATTTCCTCCTCGCTCAAAGTAGTATCAATATTTCTTAGGATGCCCTGTTTATGTATCAAGAAACTTGGGATATAAGCTTCTAAATATTTTGCCTTAAAGATGTCTAGCTGCACTATTAGGTTGGCAGAGCCTGCGGTGGTCGTTTCAATTTTGAGACGATTTTTTCCGATGCATGTGATGTTGATTACATCCCTTTTAAAGTCATTGTTATGCTTAAATATTAGTTTGCCAATTGCCATCGGATGTAAATGACCCACATTTCTATCTACGGTCTCCACGAAAACATAATATGGTCCACAATCTATACGGCTATATCTATTGCCTTTGCTGCGGTAGGTTAGATTTGACTCAGACTGAGCATTAATAGGAACGAAATGATCTGCTACCGGAGATGGAGGAAGAGTATTCTCGACAGTCCCCACTGAATCGAGCATGTCCACTTCCTCCGTACGCTCTGTTTGTACTGGCGTAACCCCATCCTGTTCTTACTGCTCGTGATTGTAAGCAAAGTCATTTGGCTGGCTGGATCGACTCACCCGTGGCGGTGTCAGCTGTGTGGTGCAGGGCAGTACTCATAGAAGAGCATGGATCTTGCAATCTTGCCTGATCCTTCTTCCATTTCATAAAATTGTTGTTGCTGTTGTTGCTGCTGCGGATGCTGCTGCTGTTATTTCTGTTGTTGCCTCTTCTGCTGCTGTTGTTGCAGATGGGGATATTGCTGCTGTAGGCCTTCTGTGGCGCTCTGCATGAATCGCTGATCGCTTGTAAAAGATACTACTTGTGGTTGTATAACTTCATTCGGCATATACTTCACTGACTGTACGTTGATGTTATTAGCATAGCACGCTTCTAGTCCCGTATTACTCGTTTGACCGGTGTCCGGGGGTTCCGCAATATTTTGGCTGTGCTGTGGGATTTCACTCGGTAAGTCCCGAACGGACTAATCACGTGAACGGTTGATCTCCAAACTGCACTCAGTAAATTCTAGATGTAATTATTTCGCGACGTTATAATCACTTTCCGTACGGCACTCACGCTCGCGAGCCGATGTTGCCTCTTTGGCGGTCAGGAAGTAACTGCAGCACATTATTTGGCTACCTAGACCGACAGACATATATCCCGTTGATTATATTTGGCAAACTGGTATATTTGGTCTTGTCAATGTGTATGGAGGTTAAAGGAGGGTTCCAAGTAATAAAAATCCTTGCAATAGTAAAGACCAATAGACACACGCAGGCAACAAGTGCTAAAAAATAATTTGTTGGTGTTTATCGAACGTTATCGGTGTCAAACAAACATGTTTCCGTTGACATCGAAACAATATAGCGGATTATAATGAATCTCATTTTACTAGTCACTATGAATTTGATATTTCCGACGTATCGTGTAAAGATTAGTTGACAATTCAGATGGCGTTACTTCATCTTTCAAACTAACGTCAGTATACACAGAAGTATTTTTTTAACTGATTTACGTCTCTCAACAGGGAGGTCTTTAGAGACGGGAAAGGATGGGGGCAAGGATGGACGGCAAGGAATGGGAAGGAAGTGGAGTGATTTGGGAAACCATGGATACACAGAAGTGCCAAAAATCATGGGATATAATGATGAATATATCCAGATGGTAGTAGCACCGCAGATGAAAAGTTTAAATATACCGCGCAGTGTTTGGGCTTTAATTTGTACTACTCGTGAGTCGTGTGAAAGGTTTTTTATGGCTGTACAAGAGAAATTAACGGACTTTGAACGCTAGGCGCAGGGGGCATTACATTTTTTTTTTTTTTTTTTTTTTTTTTTACTTATTGCTTTACGCCTTGTCGACGGCTAAGGTCATTAGAGGTGGGATGGGACTGGGGACAAGGAACGGAAAGGAAATCGGCCATGACCTTTTTGAAGGAAGCATCCTGGCATTCGCCTGGAGTGATTTGGGGAACCCATGGAAAACCCAAATCTGGATGCCCGGACGGGGATTCGAACCCACGTCCTCCCGAATGCGAGGCCAGAACGTTAGCCGTTCCCCCACCACGCTCGGTCATTACATTTCAGAAATTGTTCGTGAATTCAGTATTCCTCAATCCACAGTGCCGTGAGTATATAATTTCTGTTATTATTTTCCACCGTGAGCAACGCAGTGGCCGACCACGTCTATTTAATGACCGTGACCAGAGACGTCTACGTCGAGGTGTCTGTTGCCATACAGGCAACATTGCGTCAGAGAACAGCAGCACTCAATGCGGGAGGTGCTACAGACGTGTCCGTGCGGACAGTGCAGCGAAATTTATCGTTGAACGGATATGGCAGCAGAAGACCGACGGGTGTACCTCTGCTGGGCTCGCGAATATATCGGTTTGACCCAAGATGACGAAAAATGTCGTGTGATCAGATGAGCCAAGATTCCCTGGTGGTAAGGTTAGAGTGTAGAGCAGACCCCAAAAGGCAATGCAACCAGGTTGTCAGGAAGACATTTTGCAAGCTTGTGGTGGCTCCATCCTGAAATGAGCTGTGACCTCTGATCAATCATAACCGACCATTGACTGGAAATGGTTATGTTCAACCAGTTGGAGACCATTTGCAGCCATTCATGGCCCTCATGTTCCCAGTCAACATTGGAATTTTCTAGAACGGCAATTATTATTTATGATCTTACTGAAATGCTAAAATCTTTTGAACCTAATCTAAATCAAAATAAAATGATCTAATGTGTGAAAGCAATACTGGAAACTGGAAAAGTATATAACGTTTCTTTTTAATGACAAGAAATTAATCACTTCATTTACATAAATATTTAGGCGATATACTCATAGATGTTTAATACTAGTTACTACATCAAGTTTTTGTTTTCCGAGAAAATTTACTCCATACAGTCAATACTAGGGCTTTCTTCTATTATTTAACTTCCTGATATCACTTTTTAGTAAAAAAAAATCTTCTACACATAAAACATGCTATAGTATAAATAAAATCAAGTTTTGCACACAGCATTCGGTCTTCCGTCACATCCCCTTCGGCGTTAAGTTGGCAAATGTTTGGCTCCTATTGTCCTTGAATGGAACTCTGAGTCGTCATAAGGACTGTTAGGTATGTAGAGCTGTGATGACCACGAATCTTAGTAGTTCGAAGCATCTGATCGTAGGTACGCTACGGACTACACAATGAAACCTGAGAGTTTTCAAATATAACAAACGTAGTTCCTACTGCTTGTTTCATTTTCTGCTATGCATAAAAGAATTTTTTTTTTGAATACAAATTGATATTCGGATGTTAAAGAATTGGAGGGAAACAGCTCTCACGAGAAGCAACAGAACTGTTGGAATCTATTGACCATGCTAGAGGAGAGAAATGGATATAAATTGTTAAAAATCTGAACTTCACCTGTTCCAGCAGAAGAACTTGGTGTCTCATTCGGAAATCAGATCCTATATCAATACACTCAAGCACACAATGATCCATTAATGTGGAATCAATAGCAAGTCACTTACCACCAGTACGAAAATTAACGCTGACAGGTTAAATCTCAACTTAAGCGTCAAAAGCGCGAAATTCAACCTCACTCCATTTTCTCTTGCCCATTCACTTTCAAAGAAGTTCAGGAAAGTTTAAAAATCCTTCGAAATGGGATCGGAATAGGAAAGCTGCAGGATGAAATGGGATTTATCCAGAGATTTTGAAAAAATGTGAACCAGCTACATTTCGCTTGCTTGTTTCGTTCTTCAGCTCCATACTGCAAATCAGGAAGGGCTTCTAGAGTCTTCATGAGAACAAAAATCATTGCCTTACTCCAACCAGGAAAAGTTCTAAGCCTCCCCCAAAGTTACAGTCACTTACAAAATATTGGAAAGGCTTACTGTTAACAGAATAACTCCGGCAATCGAAGCTCTGATCCAGATTGAATAAGCTGGATTCCGTTCCAGTCGGGATTGTAGTGCTCAAGTCCTGCATGTTACCACCTACTCGGAAGGAAATGGAAAACGTATTTATCTTAGTAGATCTTTGGGCGGCATACGACACAGTTTGGAATGAGGGGCTTCTACTTAAACTGGTCCCTGCAAAAAGATAAAAACTTTATTGGAAAATATGTTAGGTAACTTCCCGTTCCATGTGTACATTGCGATCAGCAGGAAAAGATTTCAGAAACTAAATCTACATCTACGTCTACATATATACTCTGCAATTCACAAAATTGTGGGTGGCAGAGGGTGCTCAGCACCAAAGCTAATCTCTTTGCTGTGCATTCCAATCCCTAATGGTACGAGGGAAAAAAGAATTCATATAAAAATCAGTCCGGCACCTTATTTCTCTAATTTTATCTTTCCTGTCCTTCCGACTCAAATAGGTTGGTGGAAGAAGTACTTCACTACACTCGAAAGTGAAAATGGGCGTACGCATGTTTACCAATAAGTTTAAACGAAACGTGTGTCGTCTATCTACCAGAGACTCCCAGCCTAGTCTTCTAATCAGTTCTGTAACGCTTTCATAAGGACTGTATCAAGCGGTCACGAATCGAGCGGCTCTTCTCTGTACTTTCTCTATACTTTTGATCAACCCCTTACGAAACGGGTCCCAAATGACACAACAATAATCTAAATGTGGGCGCACAAGAGATTTGTACGCTATCTCCTTTGTTTGTTCTTTACAATTTTTCAAGATTCGACCTATGGTCTACCAAAAGGTTCAGTCCTCTCCCCTATGCTACTTAACTTACACATTCATGACCTGCCAGATAGTTTCTCTCGCTATTTCGTCCACGCTAATGACGTCAAAGAATGCAAAGAACTCACTTCACAGAGCAATTTCACGATGACGAGAAGCTTAATTGATGATCACACCCACTATCACAGTCATCCAAACACTGGTGAAGGCGACGGAAAACCACCCCATTTCATCCTTCCAAGAGAGTTCCGATTGAGGGGTACATGCTCCATGCTAATCGCCTACGCCCTGAATCGGTCATGGCATTATAAAAGAACAATTATCAGTTTCATGCAGCGACGAATTTTTCACACTTAAAACTATCATGTTATATCTTTAAAACGAAATAAAAATTATACGCTGGTCAGTTATTACAATCCAAAAAGTAAGATACCCCACACCAATTATTACCAAATGACGCGAATAGTTACAAATGTAGCTTGTGTGAAGTAACCGGTTCTTTTCTTGGTTTGTTTTTTAATAAAATATATCGAACCTCGTGGGTGACCGGTTTCCGTTCTGGTTTTCATTCAGGAGAACACTGGTTCGATCTCTGATCCGGCTATCCAGATATCAGTTTTTCATAGTTTCGCGACGTTATTAGGTATGAATAGGGTTCGGATCTTTATGACCAAAAAAATCGAGAATTATGCCGGCAAATATGACCTTAAAAATGGGTAAATATGACCTAAAAGAAACAAAATATGACCAAACATTAAATTTATTATACATTAAAACATGCTCAATTGTACATCATTTATTTTATGTAGTAATGTCTCTTTCATGTTGACAGCATAATTTGCTGCGTGCACTCACTGTACCATTGGGATATTAATTTTTTTCGAAAATGACTTTCTTGTTCCTGTAAAAGAATAGATTACTAGAATTTTACTTTTAAAAATGGGAATTTATTATAAATTTGTAGTGTATATACCATTTTTTATTCTTGTTTGATGGCCGAATTGCAGTATATTACCATATGCATCTTCAAGTTCTCGAAGAGGAATTTTCTCCAGTTGTCACTTAAAACTGTTTCGTAGTGTGAGAAGCTTCGTTCGACGTCGCAAAATGTCACCGGAGCGTATTTAAACAGAATCAGGTAACTGCAATTTAATTGTGGGTCGTCTTCAGTTAAAACAGATTCACCACCATGTAAAATTTCACTAATTTTACAAATTGTTTTATATCATGTATTCCAACGCAACACTTTTCGAGTTTGTTTTTCAGCAAACTAGCCACACTGCATCCTGATTGGCCTATCTCGGTTTCCACACTTTTAACGTCAACAAACTTTCATGCAGTTCTAGACCAATTTCTTCAAGACGCGAAATTGCAATTGTGATGCCTTGACTTTATGTACCGTACACCAAATTTCTGAACAAATTGCTGGAAAAGAGTTCTGGGACAATTTTTATAGGTGATGCTTCACTGATATCACAATTAGGAAGTAGTTTCTTTATGTTTTCATAATATTCACAGTAATAGCTAACTGCATCGAGCCATGTGCCCCAACGAGTATGTATTGGTTGGGTGGAAAGGGTATGGAAAGTGCGTATTCTTTAAATTTTGCCACTCTCATTGGAGTTTTGACAAAAATCTTTTTCACATTTGATATTAACCTATCAACATCAAATTTAGTCTTGCTTCCTCGGCAACCCTATGTAATCCAAGAGCGAGACAAGTTAAATGCACCATCGAATGATACAACATACTCAGACCTTTTCCAGCCTTTATCATGTACGGCGCAGAGTCATTCACAAAGAGTAAGACATGTTCTCGCTTAACTTCACCGTCCCATAACAGTTTCATAGCGTTGTCGAAACCGACAGCAAATTGTTGAGTGGTTTACTGATTGAAGACTTCACCCGGTCTCTCAAGTAGGGTTCCAACGATAACATTTAAACCGAGCGTGGTGGTGTAACGGATAGCGTTCTGGCCTCGCATTCGGGAGGACGGCGGTTCGAATCCCCGTCCGGGCATCCAGATTTGGGTTTTCCATGGTTTCCCCAAATCACTCCAGGTGAATGCCGGGATGCTTCCTTCAAAAGGCCATGGCCGAATTCCTTCCCATTCCTTGCCCCCATCCCTTCCCGTCTCTAAAGACCACGTTGTTAAAATGGGACGTTAAACTGTTTAAAAAAAAAAAAAAAAAGATAACATTTAAACGTATCTCCCACAAGCATCAGTACTTTCATCCACTGATACCCAGATCTTATTGATGCCTGTTTTAGTTCTGATTGTCTGCAATACATTTTCATAACCGTCTTGATAAATAGTTCTTTCTCAATGTTGATTCGGTTGTAATCGTCTGTGTTGCATATTTCTCCAAGAAGGATTGTTCACTTTATTAAGTGAGATGTTGGCTGATACCATCATTTTACAGAGTTCTTTATAGAATATTGACAATTTGAAAGATGACGAAGCAGTAGACGTATCTAAAAAATAGTCGCTGTTTGCTTTGTCGATCTGAATGGCGTGAATCGTTATTCTTGTGTCTTGATGTATTTCAGTGCTGCTGCTTTGTTGCAGTCAATTTAGTTTCACATAATTTACAGAAAAAACTCTTTATCTGTTCTAAAATACACCTCTCCAAATTTCTTTGCGTAACTCCCTAACTTGGCACATTCAGAAAATTTTGTTTTCGACATGACGGTACTCTTTGATCCACTGCACATTTAACACTGGCTGAGGATTATTCTCAAAAGCATTGGTGACAGTGTGTGAGTGGCTGAAGGCTTTGTGTTTGTTTCGACGCGGAGAGTATGGTATGCGGGGAATACCTGACCTTGGTCGTGAGGGATTTCCCGTATATCAGCGGTTTGTCCATAGAAAGGCAACTGGTTCCTCTCAACCCATCGGTGAGTCTCTGCAGTCTGTTCAACTCCCGCGTTACCGTTGCAAGTGAGACATTGACTGACGCGGCTCGACACTGGAATGCTGCTGCTGCATTGTAGAAATTAAAACGTAACATTAACGTTTAGAGAGTGACAATAATATATAATCTTAATTCTTGACTGGTGAATTCTGACCAATTCAGTGATAATTATTTTTGTTTCTTTCTCCAGTGTATAACAGGAGTACATTTATGTGAATAATTATCTAAATTTCTTCTCCTCTATAACTTCTATTAAAAATTACCAGATTTTTCCTCAAAATATGACTATAAATATCATTGTAATATTACCGAAATTAGGAAAATGGCCTGAAAATGCTTTTATATGCTATATAAAATACATTTAAATACAATCAGAAACGTTTAATAAGTGTTTAAATTTAGCATTTGAGCTAAAAAAAAGGCAGTAAAACATAGGACTTTTCCAAAAGATCCGAACCCTAGTGATCAGTATAGAGTGTTGTTTGAAATGAGAGATGATCAAGGGAGAGGGTGAAACCCCTGTGCCGGAAATTTCAGGCCTACTCTTCCGAAAGACTCCCGGGAGCCACCAGGCTTAACGTCCCCATACGATGGACGAACCACCATCAGCTGTGTAGTATGCCCTCACTGCGGAGAGGACTCTGGCGCACAAGCTGATGACAAGGAACTGCGCATCACAACCTCTCCTACACTGCCAGGATGCGAACCAAGTAATCCCACTTCATCATGGTACTACAAGCAGGCGGCAGGCTTGGCGAGGACTAGGCGGGTGTAAATACAATACATATCGTTCGCCTTATGGGTACATAATATTTCATCGTAAATAAGCTTTGTAGTGGGACACACTTTATGTTACATTTGTTCAAATCTAGCATCAATTCCCGATTAAAGTTCAATGTGTTCTTTCTTATAGATCGTATCAATGAATGGTGTTAAGTGTTTTGTTATTCCCAATTTTGAAACGATGTTTAAAAATATGTTTGCATCAGAAAAGAATCATCTTCTTTATAAACTGTAGATGTTTCCTGCAGAATATTCTAAATTTTAACTTCTACTACTACTACTTCACCAATCGTTAAATACTTCATTCCTCTATTTAATAGTAGAAGCCTATGTCTTCAATAGTTAACATGATATAATCAGAGGAGGCAGTTTTCGTTATCACAAAGAAGTTCGTCGCAACTTATGTTAGTCACTTACTTACAATCCACATCTTTAGAAATGGAATGTTATACGATTATTTTTTTCTGAAAAGTACACTTATATCCAGCATAAGATATAATGCTGGATAAAGTAAGTACGGTTTTATTTTTTCCTGCTACTGATATCCTTTAATCGTTACTTTAATTCAACAGTCTTAATAGTATCAGAATAATAAGTTTTGTAATGTAGGGATAGAATAATCATTTCGGTAACGTACTTGGGTGAAAACATATTGCACCTGTATCACCACTTCTTTTATTGATCCTGAAGTAAAATCAATTATTGTTCTTGAATTTGGTAGTAACAATTTTTAAATTAACCGCATTGGCTCCATTTTTTAAATTTTATGATTCTGTTTTTTTTAGTACTGTTTTGATGTGTTCTCTTTTTTAATAAATACAGAACGATTGTTTAATGCTATATGTCTTACAAGTGGTTGTTTTTTTTTTTACTGTCATCAGCCTTTCGGCTGGTTTGATGCAATTCTCCATTCCTCCCTACCTTGTGCTAACCTCTTCATGTCTACATACCTCTTACAACCCACGTCCTCAATTATCTGCTTCATATACTCTAATCTCTGTCTTCCTCTACAGTTCTTACGTTCGACTGTTCCCTCCACTAACAAGTTAAAGAATCCAGCATGTCTCAAAATATGACCTACCATCCTGTCTCTTCTTTCTGTAAGCTTCTTCCAAAAACTTCTTTCCTCACCCCTCATTTCCAAAACTCGCTCATTTCGCACTTTGCCTGACCACTTCATTTTCAGCATTCTTCCGTAGCACCACATTACAAATGCTTCAATTATCTTTCTTTCTGATATCACTAAAGTCCATGATTAACTACCATAAAGTGCTGTGCTACACACATAAAGTTTTAAAAAAGTTTTTTCTAAGTCCTATGTCAATATTTGAAATTAAAATATTTATCTTTTTCTTCAAGGCTCTTTTTTTTTACTGCTATTCTGCTTTTAACATCATTCCTGCTTCGGCCATCAGTTGTAATTTTGCTTCCCACGCAGCAGAATTCACTTATTTCTCCTAATGCATCTGATCCTATTTTTATATTTAATCTACTGTGATTGGTATCATTTCTTTTACATTTCATCACTTTTGTGTTGCTTTGATTTATATTCAATCCAAAATCTTCCTTCAGTATATTGTTCATGCCATTTAGTAACTTCTCAATATCCTCAGCCTGCTATGCTAACATGACAATGTCATCAGCAAATCGTAGCATACTGTTTTTTTTCTCCTTGAACACTTATGCCACATGAAAATTTTCCTTTAACTTCCTTTGTTGCTTCCTCTACATACAAGCTGAATATTGATGGAGATAGACTACAACCTTGTCACACGCCCTTTTTATCTGATGCATGTCTCTCATGGTTCTCTACTTCTATTATAGCCACTTGATTACCTGATTCTTATATAGTTTATAAAGTATTCTTCTATCTCGATATTTTAGACCTAACTTCTTTAGAATTTGGAACATCTTGTTCCACCAAACATTAAAGCTTCTTCTAAATCAACAAACGCCATAAAAGTACCTTTGTTTTCTTGATCCCCCCTTAAGTATTAATCTCCCGTTGTACCACGGTTTTTACTAAACCCTAACTGATCTTCACGTACCATCAATTCTACTACCTTTTTCGTTCTTCTGTATATTATTCTGGTCAGTAATTTCTAAGCTTGTGATGATAAACTAATGGTGCAATAATTCTCACATTTGTCGGCTTGTGTTTTCTTCGGATGTGTGAAGATTATAGTTTTATTAAAACCTGTTGTAATTTCTCCTGTTTCATAACATTTTTATATTAGTTTGAGTATTCTTTTGGTTCCTTCTTCTCCTAGTGATTTAAGAAGTTCTGCAGGGATCTCATCAATACCAACTGTCTTATTTGCTTTCAATTCATTCATAGCTCTATCAAATTCTGTTCTCAAAAAAGGATCTCCTAAGTCATCACCTTCCTTTTCCATTACGCTATTGTTCAAGTCGTCCCCATCATACAATTTCCCAATGTATTCCTTCCATCCGTTAGCATTATCGTCTGAGCTTGAAAGAGGCTTCCCATCGGCAGCTTTAATGTTTACTCCTCTTTTCTTCATTTCACCAAAATTCTGTTTGATCTTTCTATACGCAATATCTACTTTACTTACGACCATTTCCTTTTCGACTTCTTCACACTTTTCTTCTAGCAATTTTTCTTTTGATTTTTTTACATTTCCTGTTTATTTGATTTCTAAACGGCCTGTATTGCTCTCTTCCTGTTTCATCCTGAGCATTTTTGTGCCTTCTCCTCTGATCCATCAGCTCCAATAATACTTCAGTGTTCCAAGGTATTCGGGCTGCTTGTTCCCTAAACCCTAATGTTTCTTTACCAGCTTTCATTATTTCTCTCTTCAATGCATTCCATTCGTCCTCGGTTGAGCTACTTTCAGTGTTACCTCTTGGACATAAGTCTACCATTTCTGCAAATTTTGTCTCATGTTAGTTTGTTTCAGTTTATTCACTTCCATTCTGTTCTGCTTACACTGCTACCTTATTCACTTGAATTTCAGCCTGCACTTAATTACTATCAAATTATGGTTAGAGTCTATGTCTGCTCCTGGGTCCCCTTTACAGTTTAAAACTTTATTCCTGAATATCTGTTTGACCATGATATAATCTAGCTGATATCTGCCTTCATGCCTTGGACGTTTCCAGGTGTATATCCTTCTTGCATGGTTCTTAAACAGTGTGTTTGCCATGATTAGCTAATATCTTTCACAAAAATTCTAACAACCTGCTTCTTCGCTCATTTCTTTCTCCTAGACCAAACCTTCCTACAGTATTCCCCTCTTTTCCTTCTCCCATTGTTGTATTCCAATCACCCCTATTTGCAGCACAGCATCTACACTGAAGAGCCAAAGAAACTGATATAGGCATGCGTATGCAAAAACAGAGATATGTAAACACTCAGAGTACGGCGCTGTGGTCGGCATCGAGTGTATAAGGCAACAAGTGTCTGGTGCAGGCGTTAGATCGGTTTCTGCTGCTACCATGACAGGTTATCACGATTTAAGTGAATTTGTGCGTGGTTTTATAGTTGGCACACGAGAGATGGGACACAGCATCTCCGAGGTAACGAAGAGGTGGGGATTTTCCCGTACGACCATTTCACGAGTGCACCGTGAATATCGGGAATACGGTAAAACATTAAATCTCCGACATCGCTGCGGCTGGAAAAAGATCCTGCAACAACGGGACCAACGACAACTAAAGAGAATCGTTCAAAGTGACATAAGTGCAACCCTTCCGCAAATTGCTGCGGATTTAAATGCTGGGCTATCAACAAGTGTCAGCGTGCGAACCATTCAGCGAAACATCATGGATATGGGCTTTCGGAGCCGAAGGCCCACTCGTGTACCCTTAAAGATTGCGCGACATAAAGCTCTACACCTCGCCTGGGACCATAGGACTGTTGGTGATTGGAAACATGTTGCCTGGTCTGACGAGTCTGGTTTCCAATTGTATCGAGCGGATGGACGTGTACGGGAATGGAGACAATCTCATGAATTCATGGAACCTGCATGTCAGCAGGGGACTGCTCAAGCTGGTGGAGGCTCTGTAATGGTGTGCAGTTGGAGTGACATGGGACCCCTGATACGTTTAGATACGACTCTGACAGATGACACGTACGTTCGCATCCTGGTTGATCACCTACATCCATTCATGTCCATTGTGCACTCTATAACATATGCTTCCACTCCAATTATGTAATTATTTATCATTTAAATATTGATTTTGTTAATTGTAATTAATTATCATTTAAATATTGATTTTAATGATGTACATGATTTAATTTCTAAGCTCGAGGAAACCACAGATTAACAAACATTGTCTGGGTAGTAAATCTTTGAAAATAATGAAGAAAATCTATGGTCTGATGTGAGAGATTCTTAAAGAAAAAGAAGAAGGAAGGTGTGTGTGTAAAAAGCTGTAGGTGTTGGATTGTGTCGCAGTAACATTATATGAATGTATAGTAGTTCGAGAAGTGTTGTACTTTTTTTTCTTTCTGTCATCAGTTTTTAGAATGGTTTGATGCAATCCTCCATCCCTTCCTATCCTGTGCTAACCTCTACATTTCTACATACCCCTTACAACCCACGTCCTCAATTATCTGCTTCATATATTCTAATCTCCGTCTACCTCTACAGTTCTTACTTTCGACTGTTCCCTCCACTAACGAATTAACCAATCCAGCATGTCTCAAAATATGACCTACTAGCCTGTCTCTTCTTCCTGTAAGCCTCTTCCATAAACTTCTTTTCTCACCCATCATTTCCAAAACTCGTTCATTTCTTACTTTGTCTGTCCACCTAATTTTCAGCATTCTTCTGTAGCACCTCATTTCAAATGCTTCAAGTTTCTTTCTTTCCGGTATTCCTAAAGTCCATGTTTCGCTACCATAAAGTGCCGTGCTCCACACATAGAGTTTTAAAAAGTTCTTTCTAATTCCTAGATCAATATTTGAAACTAAAAGGTTTCTCTTTTCATGAAGGCTCTTTTTGCTAGTGCTATTCTGCTTTTAACATCATTCCTGCTTCGGCCATCGGTTGTAATTTTGCTTCCCAAGTAACAGAACTCACTCACTTCTCCTATTGCATCCGATCCTATTTTTAACCGACTTCAAAAAAGGAGGAGGTTCTCAATTCGTCTGAATTTTTTTTTTTTTATGTATGTTCAGCGATATCTTCGCCAATTTTTAACCGATTTAAATGAAATTTTTATAGTGGATAGAGTATACCTCCAAAGTGGTCCCATATGAATTTCATTGGGAAACCACCCCTTCTACCCCTTTACACCCCTTAACTTTTATACAAACCCATACTTTTTATCCGATTTTGATGGAACTTTGGAAATGTATAGTAAAGAATAAACAGAAAAATACTGTCAACGTTTGGTTTGAAAAAACTGAACCTCTCTCCCCCTATCCACCCCTTAATTTGCGCCAATGTTCTTTATACAAAGCTAAAGTCGACACCATTTAACTGATCTCCATTAAAGTTCGCATATACATGTAATTTTTCATGGAAAATGTTTCTGACCCCCAAAAAATAAAAAATCACCCCTCTCTCCCTTTAAAACTCTTAATTTTTATACAAAACCACATTTTTTCCGATATCAATGGAACTTTGGACATGTATACTCAAGAATAAAGAGAAAAATGCTGTCAGCATTTGGTTTGAAAAAACTGAACCCCTCTCACCCTATCCACCCCTTAATTTTTGCCAATGTTCTTTATACAAAACTATAGTCGACATCATTTAACTGATCTCCATTAATGTTGTCATATACATGTTATATTTCATGGAGAAGGTTTCTGACCAAAAAATAAAAAAACCACCCCATCTCCCCCTTTAAACCCCTTAATTTTATAGAAACCTATATTTCATATCTGATTATGATTGAACTT
>JARYHS010010149.1:0-31261 GCA_031002005.1 Vandiemenella viatica
ATTGCGTGCTTTGGTGATGTTAATCATCTTTTATCGTTTGTTTTATCTTAATATGTAGGCCTAAGGTTTCATATTGTTACTAAAACTTTTCAGTTTGTAATTTTGCGGGCTTTTTCTGAGGGTGTTTGGTTGCAACAACAGCACTAAAATGCGCAGCACCTTATCTGCCGATCATCAGTCAACAAATTGAACGTGCGAGCATCACTTGCTAACATCGTTCACTTCAGTCTCGGAAACGATGAATAAAGCACCCACGAAATTTCGATTCTTCAGTAAGATATTCTCGTATATTTTTAATACCATTAGTCATTACATTATTCAATATTTTGTATTAAAAGGTTTATTAATTTAATAATAAGTAATCGGTATTGCTTTATATATATAAATATATATGAGGTCCTTCACCACAGTTATAGCTTAGGTGCCTACAGATCATAAAGGGCCCGCACCACAAGTGTGGCCTTGGGACCTACCTACCCTAAATATGGCCCCGTCCTGGATTGCAACCCCCCTCCATCCCCACAGCCTCCCAAGCTATTTCTCCTTCAACTCTCAAATTTACCATCAGATATGCGACACTGCCATTCTATGCAAACCTATTCCTTGGCCGTCTGGAACAATTCCTAAACATCTCCAAACCAAAATTCCGGGGGTAAATTTACACTTCTTTGTGCACCGTGAATGTAGAGCAACCGGATTATTTCGTTTTAAACAACAGCAATAGTCTGCCATCATCACAGTATCCAACATCCTTGGTTCCGGGTTACCACGTCCTTGATATCATGATGGAATTACTCAACTTGTTCATCGCTGACATCTCCGAAATTCTCAGGAAAGCGATTAAGATGAATAAAACAAAAAGCATTTTGATGCTCATATTCCCACCAATATCACAAAGCTTTTACTCCATATTACTAACTAGTTCTTTGTAGTTTTCACTTTTGTGTTTCCTAAGAAAATTTTACACTACTTCTAAAAAGGTTTGACAAGCTAATGCTTCATTCTCATGCATCATTTTTGCGAAACTTGTGTCCTTGATGAAATTATGGATCATTGGTTCATCAAAAATCTCTGCTTTAACCGTCTTGTTTGGAAATACATGGCAGATATAAAAGCACTCTCCATGTTATTCGAAATTATCACAAATTATTTTATCAATCCGCATATGGTTAGCAACGGTGTGAAGACTTTTTTTTCTCCTCGCTCACCTAAAGGTTTTTCTAGTATATTGACAGCTCTACAAGGAACCATATTTGTTCGAGGAGACTAGACTTTCTTACACAGCGATTTTCAAGGATTCTACTATCCAACATGCAAAGCACACATGGGTACCTGGTATAACCCGATTGCTATCATAAGAGAAAATTCACAATCATTAAGTCTATGCAAATGAACCATTTATGCTCAAGATACAGAATCTTCTCTAAAGCTAATTTAATTGATTCATATATTTCCTTCAAAACTGTTGAGTGGCCCATTGGGACAGAGATACCAATTTCCGTTCTTTGATTAACGCCTAACATATTACAGAGATGTTACACAGCTTAAAAACTAGACTTGATATGTGAAAATGAAGGTTATATTTAGAAACAGGGGACCAGTTTTGTACAAAAATGGTGTTTATTTCCTAAACACCAAAATCCTTGTTGCCCAGTGCAATCGATCTGGTACAGTTACCCACAACCCCCTTTCACCAGATGGATGTCTGTGTGGACACATCTAAAACCACCTGCTGTCTCACCTAGTTGCAAGAGGAGTATTGCAATATTTGTGGTTGTCCATTTGGTGTTCATTGTCATCTGTGATAAGTTTTGGGTCTTATTTCCCTATCTTTCCTTAGTTTCATTGCCTACAGCATTTATTTTTTTACTCACTGTTATTATTTTGTTGCATTGGTAAATATATATATATATATATATATATATATATATATATATATATATATGAAACAGCTCACAAATTTTTCCAGTAAGGACGTTTGTACAAAAAGAGTTTATGTAGATACACAACAATGAAAGAATATTTCCTGATAAAGTGCCTTGTCTCAAAGTTTACATTGTGTGTTTCCATACAACTGCACCTTCAGCTAAGATAAATTATCACCATTCTTACCATAATGATAAAAAAAAAATGTCCTTAGCTCCATGCATAACCAAACAGTAGCTATGTAACTGCAGCAATCATTCCCATCAACAATATCTCTTGCTGATGGGTTAACTATTTAAGATTTTGGAACCAAAAAGAACTTTATCCTAATAAACTTACAATCAATATAAGTATGTACTTTTACATATTTTCAAAACTTTCAAAAATTATTTATATAGTTACTAATAGAATTAAGTCAATTTCAATTAAGTATTTTCAACAACTTTCTACACTTTTCTATTTTTTTAACTTTCATATTTACCTATGTCTGTAGTGACCAATAAATGTCTAGATAATTTGTTTTAATTCTTCTGTAAACAATAAATTAAATGAAAGATATTCCAATTTTTTTTGTTAAATAGGGAATACTACAAGTGGAACAAAAGATGTCACCCTTCATCATGATTAAGCAATTAATTTGAAATCAAGTGATTTAGTGATAAAAAGCATAATCAATGTTCCACTATCTTGTGATAGTGATGATGGAGCATGGTGAATGAGCGGTAACAATCTGGCTTCGCACTCAGGAGGATGCGGGTTTGAATTCCTGTTTGTCCACCGAGATCTGGGTTTTCCATGGTTTCCCCAAATCACTACAGGTGAATGTAGAGTTCCTTCAAAAAGGCCATTGCCTAATTCCTCCCCATTCCTTGCTCCAGTCCTTTCCTGTCTTTAATGATCTTGTTGTTGACAAGGTGTAAAGCCTTTTAAGCAAAAAAAAAAAAAAAAAAAAAAAAAAAAAAAAAAAAAAAAAAAAAAAAAAAAAAAAAATTCAAACCAAGCCCCTCCCGAATATGAGCCCAGAGTGTTAGCGCTCACCCACCACACTCAGTGACAGGAGTTTAAAAGGGATTAACATCACAAAATATTTCTATCTAATCCCGAATTTAAATTTCAAAACAAATGCAGAGCTGCTACGATATACACATAAGTTTCTAATTTCAAATCCACAGAGATATTAAAATAAATTTTATTTTATCAAGAACAAAACAAATATTACAAATGCAATACAGAATGGCTTGTACAGTCAGTAGTAATATTTATACTAGTGTAGTATAAACAATGGAGTGATAAGTCATATACTGAATAGCAATTATCCATTAATATGCCTCTTTACATTAACAATGATATTACTTATACAATTAATCGCAATGAAGCTTATACCCTGAAGACAATTTACCAGCACACCCATTTATGACTCTTGCATATTATTACTTTACAGTTGAGGAATATTGTTTCTTATAATCCTAGTAAACTAATTCCAATCAATGACAACTCCACAAAAGAAAGAAAAAAAATCTCTTCTATATTGTACCTGAAATCTTATGGTCACATAGTCTTATCTCTTCCATTCTATCTTTTTCCAATATTTACCCAGGCCTCATCACGAGCATGTTTTATACATGACCACTATTTTCTTCACTTACTGTCTCTCCTCCAACAACCCCAAACCCAACTCCTTTATAATTCCAGTTACTCAGTCTTACAGTACAAACAATTTTACCTGGTCTGTTTTGCAACACCTCAAACTTAAATAATTGATACCCATATTTTGGGGTCACATACCATCTCACAAAGCAAGAGCCTGACCAAACGTTTGTAACCCAGCTCCCTTATTTCCCATTTAGATGCCCTCATCCTCTCCAACAGATGGAATATTTTGAAACCTTCTGTGCAACATCCTAATGTGTGCCACCAAGCTTAACTTACCATCAGTTGATATTTTCAGATACATATTATTTATGCCTTCAAGATGCAATTCCACCTGAATTGTTTAATCTTTTTTTACCATCAGTCTCTTGACTGGTTTCATACAATCTGCCATCTATTCCTATTCTATTCCCTTCCTACTTTGAGCTATATGAACTAGCCTATTACAACCTACAGTTTTCTGCTTCACATATTCTAAACTTTGTCTTCCTCTACAATTTGTTCCCACAAATTGTGCCCTCCATTAACAAGTTACACAATTCTGTATACCTTAAGAAGTGGGCTGATATTCTGTCCTTTCAGTGAGAAACTTCAAATACCTCTTTTCTCTCCCCCATCATTTACTTATTTATTTTTTTAAGTTAATTTCGTACCTTATCCTACCATTTAATTTTTAGCAACCTTCTTAGGGCCACACTAAAATTTCTTCATTTTTAATTGATTGTATCATTAAAACCCAAGATTAACTTCCATAAAGTGCATTGCTCAATATATATAGTTTCAGAAACTTCTATCCAAATCCTGTGTCAAGGTTTGCAACTAAATGATTTCTCTGATTGAAGAAAGTCCTTTTTTTCTAGTGCTATTCAGACTTTGACATCTTTCTTGTTTGACCATCAGTTGTAATTTTACATCCTAAATGACAGAATTATCTTACTCCTATAATATCTGATCCTATTTTTATATTTAATCTACTGTTATTGCTGGCATTTCTGCTACATTTCATGCTTTGCTTTCTATTTAGTGCCCATTCTTCTCCCAGTATTTTGTCCACGCTAATCAGCAATTTCTCAATATCCTCACTCTAAACCACTAATAGGACAATTTCACCAGAAAACTGCAGCATAACTGATTGTTACACCACATTCACAATTTTCTCTTACTTCTTTGACTGCTTTCTATATAGACTCGGCCTCAAACCCTTTTTAACTGAAGCTCGTCTCTCGTAATTCTCTACTTTTATTACAGCCACCTGATTCTTGTACAGATTATAAATTAATATTATATCTCAATATTTTAGATAAGCTCTTTAAAATTTTAGTCATTTTGTTATAACGAACATTATTGAAGACCTTTTTCTAAGTACACAAATGTCACAAACATATCCTCATTTTTCTTCATCTGCCCTACCATTATTAATCTTAAACCCAGAATTGCTACTCTTGTATTCAGATTATTTGCAAATCTAAACTGATCTTTACCTAATATTTCACCCATGTTCCTTTCTATTCTTCTATTATTATTCTAGTCAATAATTTTGAAGCTTGGGATGTTTAGACTTACTGAGTGATAATTTTCACATGTCAGCTTGTATCTTCTTCAGAATTTAAATCTGCTAGAATCCATTCTCTTTCAAACCTTTTCAATATCAGTTTAAAAAATCTTTCGATTCCATTTTCTTCCAGTGTAATATGTCATAACATTGGCAATAGTCCATGATTTAATATTAATAATTTTAAATAATAATCAGCTCATTGACATAGAGGTCATTAGAAGTGGAAAGGATGGGGGGAAGGTATGGGAAGGATTTCAGCCATGATCTTTCCAAGGAAGCATGTTGGCATTTACCTGGAGTGATGTTGACAAACCATGGAAAACCCAAATCTGGATGCCCGGACAGGGATTTGAACTCACATCCTCCCAAATGCGAAGTCAGACCATTACCGCTCACCCACCATACTCAATTTGTAGTCTAGGCTTTCAATTGTGTTAGTAAGAAGCAGCTTCAGACATATCTAAAAGGCAAGCATCACGCCATGACAAAAGCAGATGTTATCTGATCAAGGAGTGAAATGACATGGAACTGTGTGTCCCACTCAGTGAGAATGCAGATTTTCATATTAACAGTAACATATCTGTGTAACTTTGTTGAAAAGCAATTTGTTTGCAACAGCTACATACTGACACAGATAGACTGCAAATTCTGAATAACAAATTCTATATGTGTGATTTTAACAACTGTGACTTGGATTACCTTTAAATGCTTTTCATCCTGCTTTGGATTCGTTGGTAGGAGAATGGCCATCATAGGAGGTACCTAGGCTACTAACCCTTCTCCAGCCAACCCTGCATACTCCACTATGTAATAAAACTATCTGCCAGTAAAAGGCCAATGCTTACATAGGGCACCGGCAAAGCCCAGTGGAGCTCTCCCCCTACTCTTGTTAGTAAGGCTTTCTTCACAATGTTTGAAGGGTGAAAAATCAGGGTCACTTGCGTGAACCCCTTCCACACATCTTATGCTACTGGCAGTGCCCTTTGCTCACATAATGGGATGGGTAGTACACCAGTGGCTTTAAGGGTAAACTGCAGTGTGGTTGGCTAAGGTCTTGTCTTGGATACTAGGACCCGGCACGCCTGGTAAGTCTTGACACCTTAAGAGACTAACCTACATGGATACCCTATAGGATGGCCCAGATTGACTTACACCTCCCAAAGCACTAACGCAATAATACGTTAACGGTTGTTCTCTTGTTAGCAAGGCTTCCCCTGCAGAGTTTGAAGAGTCACCACCGGGGTCACTTACGTGATCTCTCTACTACACATCTGATGCATACTGGCAAGCATCTGTTGCCAAATAGTTGGGACTGGGTAGCTTGCCAACAGTTTTAAAGGTAGACGTCATGCAGTCTGCCAGAAGTTAGTCTTAGATAAAATTGTGACCCTATTCACAGAAGAGACAAAGCATCAAAACTGTGCAAGCCAATCAGAAGCACATGTTTGTGAGTAAGAACTAGTCAGTTTTCTGTGGCCAATAAATCAGAGTGGTATTGTTAACAACATAATAGTTAATATTTACTATTTTTCATCATTCCACCATTGTTTGCTGCATCCTGAGACACATTGTTGGTCAGCATGGATTCAAGAGTGCCAAGAGAGATATTTTTTGGGTGATAAATGATGGAAGGAGGGGCTTATGGTGCTAGCTAATGTTCTAAGAACACAATTGATTCAGATGTGATTTCTTATGCTGTGAAGATTTGATCAGGCACTAATAATTCTGGTGTTAGAAATTGGACCAAGAACACTTGTAATTACAGTGTTATCTTTCAAGCTTAGATGATTTTTCCCGGCATTTATCATGTTTTGGTACATGCTGCCTGCACAGTGGCAGAAGAGTGCTCTCTCATCGTCTCTCTCTAATCATGCTGTTCCGAGCTTGCTGAACATCACATCATCCACCGACTATGCAAGACAAAGTATTACTCAGAAATGACTCTGTTGACTAACATCAAATGATGGTCTCATTGCTCTACGACCATTATCTACTGCTAAGAGACTTGTTTCTCCTTATCAGTTTTGTTATAAATAAACATTCAATTTGCAGTCATGTTTTTGGAATGTATAAAAAAAATTGTGAGCTAATCTGTTCTATGAATTCATTTGGAGGTTTGATTAATTATGATTACAATATTATCATGACCTATTTCCTCAATTACACAAGATTTATGCTTAATTATGTATGTATATTCATAATTTGTTAACTTTGGTAATAACCTCATGATGTACAAATTATAAATATTATTATGATTAATAACTTTCCAAAAAATAATCAAATTAGCATTATCAAGAAATTCCACCACTAGATATTTTACAAGTTTTGAAGGAATTTCACCAATGCCTACTGTCACATTTTAGTTCAAATCTTCCAAATTGTGCCCTTAAAAAGTCTCCTAAATCATCAACATCAGCTCTTTCCAGCAGACTCTAGTTTAAACCACCCCCATCGTATATTTTCTCTGTGTGTTTCTTCTGCAATTAAACAAGGTTTCACATTAGCATATTTATATTTCATAAATGTTTTCTTCATTTCACGAAAATTCTGTTAGATCCTCCCGTTTGCCATAGTTACTTGAAAATTTCCTTAAACACTTCTTCACACTTCTCTTGTAGCCAATCTTCTGGCATTTCTTGTTTATCTCATTTCTAAAATAGCTTCACTGCTGTCAACCTGTTTCAGGTTCAGAATTTTGTGCCTTCTCCTCTCATGAATCAACTCCAAAATTTCTTATGAGATTCAAGGTTTTTGCCCAGCTAATACCAAAGATTTCTTTACAAGATTTGATTCTCTCTGTCTCTAGTGCATTCCACTCTTCTTCAATTGAATTCTTTCAATCTTACATCTTGAACCTACATTTACAGTTTGTACAAAGTTATCTCTTAAGTGATATTGTTTTAGTTCACTAATTTTAAGGTTTCTTCTTCTTGGGTTGCTTCTTTATTCTTAAACTTCAGTTTGCACTCCATTCCTTTCATATTTCCATCAGTGTCCATTTCGGTTGCTAAGTATGCTTTACAGTCAAGAACTATGTTTCTGAATCTCTGTTTAGCTACAACATAATCTAGCTCATATTCCCTAGAATATTCCCTCTCCCTATTAGGGGCCATCCATAAATTACGTCACACCTTGAGGGGGTGGGGGGAGGGGTAAACAGTGTGACAAGGGGGGGGGGGCGGGTACGTGTGACATCACATGCATAATTTGTATCACTTTTTGGCTCATGGTGGAAGATGAAGATGATGTTGACACATTGAATGTTCCCATATTTTCTTAAATGTTTGATTTTTTAACTAGAAATACATAAATCATTGTGGAAGTGCTGTTTTAATTTATAAATTTAAAATTGCAAAATATGTGACGTCACACCAGTGGAAGGGGGGGGGGGGTTCCTCAAATGTGACAAGGGGGAAGGGAGGGGTCCAAAAATCATGAAGTTCGTGTAACGTAATTTGTGGATGGCCCCTTACCACATTTCAACAAACCATAATTATTAGACATTGCTCTATCTTCATGTACAGAATTAATTCTTCAATTTAAGCATATATTTGTTCATCATCATCACTCTCTTGCGATGGTAGTATATAAACTTGTACTAACGTGGTTGGTCGAGGCTTAGTTTCTATCCACATCAATCTAATCCTGCCAGTGGACTGTTCATGATGACTCACCCATTTCTCTTGTCTCTTCATTACAAACCCCACATTAGTACCTCCCATGACAGGCTATGAGTTAACTAGTTTCTATTACTCAAGCCAGAAATCCTAATCATCCTTCCACTTCACCTCACTCATTCCAACAACATCTAACATGAGTAATTTCATCTTCCTTTGTGAGTTATATATCTGCCTTATTCAATCTTCTGACATGCCACACACTGATCCCTAGAATGTTTCTATACATTCTGATAACTCCACCTTGAATAGTCTACACCTGAAGACCTGATTGAGGAACTATTTTACAACTAGAATATGTTAGCCAAGAAGAATTCATCATTCAATGTGTAAATTGAAAGGATTACATTGACTCAAGATTCAATTTGGGTATTTAATATCTATATCTCCATGCCATTGATTTATCCATCTTTAGCGGCAATTTCAAACCCCAAGGAAAAGAAGTAGCCCTGGACCAAGCCCCACTCCTCTGTCCTCCACTCAGGATGCTGCTGGTGACAGGCAACTTATTAAACCTGAATCGTTCAGCATTGCTCTGAAAATCAGGTACCAGACTAAATTAACTAAAAATTGACTGATTTCTCAATCTCCCAGAAACAGAATTATCATTTAACATACTGTTTTGCTATCCACCGTGAACAAATCAATGAAAAGTTATAGAATTTTGCACCATTCTCTTACCTCTTCCTTATGAATTGGTAAGATTAAAGCATATTTCCAGTCCTCTGAAATACAGCAAACGGACAGACACAACCTGAACAATAGTTCTAGGCATGGTGTAATGTCATACAAAAACTCCACATTTCTAGTCTTTTCCTCTGCTACAATGGTTTCATTTACAATTACTACATAATCTTCATTCAAAAGCACTACCACAGAACAATGTATTTCAGGCTATATCAAACAATTCACTATTACCAGTTTAATTACTAAATGATACAACTAACCTGTCAATGATGGAGAAAGGTATCAGTAAATAACTACCTCAATTTGTAGGCTACCTCTGCCAAATACACTTCCACTGATATAAACGTAAAATAATCAACTTGAAAGGGCGGAGTTACAGTCATTTGAAGTAAAAGGGAGATATATGGAAAACTGATCTGGCATGTATTGTATATTCTGTTTACTTTTATGCTAGTGTCATTTATTTGTGGAGCTTGACTACAAAGTTGTGTGAAATTGGATGTATCAAAATTTTGCTACTGAAGATTTTAATACAGTATTTATATTATACAATAGGAAGCAAATAAGAAATCCCACACTGTCGAGAATATCATACCACTTCTCAAATAAAAACATCAGACAGAGTCTGAACGTCAATACCATTTGTACAATTTATATTTCACAACACAGCTGTGACAACTTCTTTCAAAATATAATTTCTGACGAAAGGAGGCGTAACTACAAAATCGAGATACTAACAGACAATACTGCGACGATTTCATTCACACAAAGTAACTGACAACAACCAAACCGTTATACAAGTGGCTGACAGGTGTAGTTCTGATAATAAGCAAATGCTTGTTTCTTGATTGATGAAATACACAAATTAAACGAATGTTTGCTCAGAAAAACAATTCGCCAGGAATTCGGACATCAAATAATTATGGCTGTCATCCAATAATCCAACACATAATAACAAACATCTGCCATTTAATAACCGGTACAGTTACGAGGCTGGTTATATACTGAAAGGACTATAATATAACTGCCAACGTACCAATTTCGGCTAAACCTTAATACATCACCGAATTAAATGTGATATACACTATCCAAGACGGTAACATCTCACGTTGTTGACAGACATGTTTTGTATTGCATCCTGTAACCTTAAATGGATCCGAAATGTCAAAACATATTGAGACAAATGATAATAACATCAAATTGCTTTACCTGTACGCGAGGATCCACTTCATCGGGAATTTTGTCCAGTTCTTTGTTGCACGACTGATTATCCGCCTGTCCTTTACATGCCATTGTTGATTAGTTTAGCCAATTTTGTTATTATTCCCCACAGTGACGCGTCGTCTGCTGGCAGTCCTTACAGGCTGCACCATCTTGTTTTCCGATAAACATTTGTTTGCAAGGTCTGACGTGCAAAGATGTAATTTGTGAAAACTTTGAAATCAAATAACTTTTATTTTATTATTAATAATTCCACAATTTCATCATTTTAAAAACATCTCTTTAGAGGAAATATGCAAATTTGATAGACAGATTGTCTGTAATACGAATTTTATGTTGTATGCAATATTTTAATTTTTACCGAAGTGGTGTATTATATAATATTAAATTCCAGTGACAGCTTGCGAAAATTTGGGCTATCTTGATCATTTTATGTATTGATAATGCAAAAATAGAAGAAGGTTTTAAAACTAAAAGCTTTCTTGATACCAATGATATTCGGGTTCGCCAACAGATGGCACTACAGTCGACATTCTGGCGACTTTAACTCCTCCGCGATCTCAACTAGTGGTTGTTGGCATCGTGTGCTGTCAGTAGGCTGGTGGGTTGACAGGTGGTTGCTGGGCGGTAAAGGAAGCCTGAGTTTGTTAGGTACGTACGAATTACTAAATCTTTGTTGTATGTATGTTCGTAGTGGCTTCTAATTGAGTTGGTGGATTTATCTAGAAAGGAGGGTGTTTAGGTTTTGAGTGAAACTTTCAACTCACGTTGGAGAAACTCTTAAGATTATTGTTTGGGACTTGACCGCTTTTTGGTTATTTGAATGCTGCATTTAACAGTTATGAGTTATCTTCGTAGGTATATCATACTAGTTATGAGTGAACAGTTCTTTATAGCAGCTGTGTCATTTTCTTTTTCGGGGCGGTAATTTGTGTAAATTAATAGCAGGAAGTGACAGGAGGTGGTCGAGGACGCGAGGGTGTGCAATGCATCTTAATGTTGTCCGCGTTCTGTATATGCAGAACTGAGCACTTCACTTCCGTAAAAGGGATTGCTACTGTATTTAATTATTGCACTAATAGTTACTCTCCATAAATATGATTGTTCGATTTTCATACTCTTGTTTATTTAACGTAATGCGGGATTGAAATGGACATTCAGGGTTTAAAGGAGTTACATAATTTATGTACGTACTGTAATGAAAGTTAGTAAAATTTGATTAATCGTTCATCAAATTAATTTTTTCAATACTGATGCCGTTCTAAGGATTTAAAGTTAGTGTACATAAATTTTACAATGTTTAATAAAGTCACGAGTTCTGTCGACTACGTGTCTCTTATGGTGACTATTGCGCCAGTGAGGGGTTAAGGAAATTTATATCCTTTGTTTTATTCATTTTTTTTAATTTTTGTTTTGTCCACACGTGAACTATGTGTACAGTTGCTTTGGAGGACTTGCGGATATAATTCTTTCGGTTATTTCGGCTTATTGCCTGCTTTTGAAATTTTTAGTTACCGGTACAAGTAATGGTTCTGTTAATTTTCTGAATATCTTTTGCCTTTGATGTTCGCATAGCGCAGTCTGATTATCTACCTGTCTCGGATCTTTAAAGATGCTTTCAGTTATTTGAAGTTTGCTTTTCAAAAACGTAATTGTAGTATTGTGCTTTGACTCCCCCCCCCCCCCCAATCAACTAAATTCACTCCAGCCAACTACTGAGGTGTTTGAGTTAAATTCTGATTTATTTTCAGATTTCTCCACTCCTGTATTATGAGAATGCGTCTTTAATTAAATTCAAACTAATGGAATACTTGATTCGTTGCCGTAACTTACAATGTGATAAAATTCCTGAGCTTTTTATTTTTGATCATTTCTTACTTCTTGCTATGTATAGGCTTTTAAGTTTAATGTATAAGTCTCCAGGTTGCTGCGATCCCTGAAGTTCCGTGATAACGTTGCTGTTTCTACGAGTCTCTTTCGTAGACTGAATATAATAAAAATTCATAAAATTGCGATGGAGTGCACGATTCGGTGACAATCTCTCTACACACCCGTCTTTCTCCTTTCCTCTTCCAACCTATACATATTCTAGCACTTTAATTAAAATATGAATAGTCCCTGTTCATCTTTTTTCTTGGTAAGGGGAGAAGGCAAATCCTTGAGAATCGCTATTGTTAAAATTGGGACACCTACCTGGATTCCACTAAACCAACGCTGCCAAAGATTTTTTTTTTTTTTAAGTAAATAGGAAAGAAGTTGGCATCAAAGTACCTGTTGCTGCACTCGGCGATGTACTAAGTGGATGTTGGAACATGCGTTACATTAAAGTGGTCTGGGCATTTTATGAGAGTGGAGACCAGAATAGCAGAGCAATGGTTATATAGAAAGCTGAAAGGAAGACCGTGGGAAAGGCCAATGGAAGATCGCTAGAGGCAGATCGGTTATGGTTCAGACTGGAGTTGATGTACCAGGAGAAAAGACTAAAGCGAAAGTAAACTGTCGAATGCTTGTGCCACGCCCGGGAAAATGAAGTTGGAGAAATAATGTAGCAATATAACAAGATTCTTTATTCCTTTGACGGCCGGAACATTTTATGCGTTCGGAGTTTTAATAATTTGCATGAAATAGAAAAATCATTGCTTTGGAGCTCCTGCCCGATAGCAATTTCCATACATATCTAGTCAAGACTCGCATATATTCTTACCTTGAAAACAATCGGTCAGAGGTATATTCATTACCACCTTGCGCAATTTGTTAGTCTCTCACTTAGTTTCTATATATGCTTCCTGTACACACTTTGACAGTAAATTTAGCCGCCGCTGAAAAAATCTATCACTCATATTGTCAAAGTGTGTACATGCCCACAATTATCACCCGCCTTCTTGCAATGACCCAGATTCCTTTATCATTTATGAGTGCAACATTTGACAATTTCCAGACAAATCCAACTGCCCTCCTTTTTGCTCAAATTTCCATATTTGAAACCCGTAGTCTGGGGTTCCAGGGGACTACACCAGTTTCGGAACCTAATAGAATCTGTTACTGCCCTGTTGGAATTTGGATTAACTACTTCGGTATGTCGCCCTATGCAAATTTTTGTCTTATTTTATGGAAAATTTGCCGCAAATTAATGCCGAAATATGAGGGACGCACGTCTTTTAGACGCCACCAGCGCTGCACAATCAATTACCGTCTCTTGAAATGTTGCATAAATACTGTTTCTTGCCATTTTAGCTTCATTCCTTGTAAAAAGTTGCACAAAATTTACAAACTGAAAATATTTGAGCTGTAACGCAGCAACGCTCTCCATTTTATCGATACAGGTAACCGGGGACAATCGATTGCTTCCATTGTAAACAAATACTTAATTTCCGACATGGAAGTTTGATAAGATCCCTGTACCGATAATTTTTAAGTTATTTTTGTAATGGTAGCATTTTGCAGTTGCACAGCCTTTCATATTTCGGAATTTTTAATTTAATTTGTGTCCACTTTTCCGTGAAGTAAGAGTGCAAGAGGACATAACGAAGCAGTTAATCCAAATTTCAACAGGTTAGTAGCAGTTTCTAGTCCCCGGGTTCCATATCCCACAATACTCTTGCAAGGGCCTGACCAAAGTTTCGTATTTTTTTCCCCTTGTACATCCTAATTACTCTTGAACAAATGGAATACTATGAATCTATTCGCTACAACACACTGCCGTGTGTTCTGTCCAGTTTAGCTTACTGTCAACTGATATTCCCGGGTATTTAAAGTCCCCTTCCGATGAATAATCGTACAAAACTTTTTTTTTTCTATCTGTATAACTAATGTTAATTTCTAGGTATTTATCTTCAGTCCATGCTTCCGCACCTAATTAGATATATTGTCTAGATCTTTTATTTGCTTAAAATCCTCTCGATGTAATGCTACTATACAGCATTATCTGCAAGCAGACTAAATCAACAACCATTCAATAAAATATCTACCCTACCCTTTGGCATACCTGTTCCAGTTTAATCTCCCTTGTTATTGTTACCCACTTTGACTATTTGCTTCCTTCCTCCACCTAGTAAGAAACATGTTGGTTTATCCTAAATAACTTATTCACAATTCTAGTTAACTCGAACTGGCTCTACCTATTTCAACACCTAAATTGAATTTTTGTATGCGTGCTTATTCACATTTCGAATAAACATCAACATTTGTGGGATTTTCGAAGATTTTTATTAGAATTTTATCAGATATTATAGCGGTAAACTTGAGCATAAAGCATTAATGCATTGAAAATCTCTTCTCGGAGGTTTTTTATACGTTATTCAGGATCACGAGTACATCGTTCGGTAAAGTCAGCTGTTTGTAATATGAAACCTGCGGTTATCAGTTTGACACCCACATTCGTGTGTATTCATGTGACATATCAAATATCGTACCAGGCGCAGAGGTTCCCGGATTTCGGCGTACCGAACACGAAGTTGGCATAAACATTCAAAGTTTTATGCATTAGAGGATCATTTTACAGAAAACTTTTATCATAGAGCACTTCATTCGTTCATCAAAATGAGCATTTGTGCTGTCTTGCAGCGTTTTCTTTTTATATGCTGTAGTGAAACGAAGCGCTCATGGGTAGTCTAGTGTAAAGTAGGAGGGGGTATTGTTTGTGGTTTGTTGTATCCGTACCATTTGAGTACATTTGCATCTTGACAATAAGAGGGCAGATTTTAAATGGGGGGGGGGGCATGTGTAGGATACCCACATGCTATCTTCAGGTAAATGTAGTTTTCTCTAGGGTAGTTTCCTTGCTTGTTTCAGCCATGGCTGTCTCTTACTTCAAGACGCGGGAGAAACCTGTATGGAACGTAATTTCCTGCAAAACACTTCACTTGCATTATACTGCACATTTGTGATAGTCACAAGGCCAACGAATTTGCATTGCAGGGCTCTCCAACATTGTGTTAAAATATTGGTGGCTACCCAATAGTTTGCTAGTGTTTAAGCTTTCAACACGGTTGTCTTGAGCTAAATAGTTCGCAGGCAGATAACACTTGAACAACCCTCAGTTAGGTCACGTCATTCTTAATGGTCGTGATGTGGACAGGCTCTCTAAGGCTCTAGAAAGTTAATTTGGCCTTTGATTCTTATTGAATGGTAACTTTAGATTGTTAATCCACCATTAGCCTATTATTGCTATGCTGGAATCTACTTCTCGATGTATACTAAATATTTGAGAACATTGCGTAAGTAAATTCTGTAAAGTGGCTACAAATTTTGCTAATACGGTGTATTTCTGGTATAGATATTGAGTCACTGTAGATTTATCGACAAAGCGAGTCGTTGCTCCTTCGCTTTAATGTTTTTGAGTTCGATTGCGCCCGTCTAAGATATTGGTCCCGGTAAGTTTGGAACTGAATGCTCTAAAATGTCATTTGTTGCAAAACTCGAAGGACCTCCACTCTCCTAATATTGATCATGAAATGCATATATCAAAGGGTTTCCGTCTAGAAAGAAATTGTGCAAAAGTTTGAAATGTGTTCCAGAATATCACGGCAAACCGGATCTTCATAGGAACGTGAAGACTATAATTCGAACCCTACCCATGTACTAACGAGTTTCATAGTTTGGTTTGGAGACCAACTAGGCCTATGCGATTTTGCACATTGCGCCATCAGGCTTGTCTAAAATTATTAAGACGATGCGTGGGGAATTGAGGATAGAAGGAATAAAATGAAAATACCTGCGTATATCATTTGTTAATCGGCTCGGATACAGGAGTCTGAGGTATGCAAAAGAGGGCAGCTAGATTTCTTTTTGGAAATTATCGTAAAATGCTCGGTTGGAAGTCACTTGTCGGGTTATTGAAGAATGGCGTGTATGTAAGGAGGCCTGGGCGAATATGGGTAAAGAATTAGTGATACGCATACAAAAGGGACGAGGATAAGTTGGTACGCTTTCAGGTATTAGTGAATGGGAACGTTTCCATTTTTAGTAAATGGATTGTCACTGGAATAAGCTATCGAAGAAGTGAGGTGTACGGAATTTACGCTTAAAGCTGTTAATATGGTGACTATTCTTCCAAACTTAAAAGGAGTGAATTCCCACTCTTTAACCATTTGAATTTTCATAAATGTTAGATAATTGCGATGTTTGTATATCCTTTGCACAAATTAAATCTACAGAGTAGTTGCTGCTAGTGAGTTGCACATGAGTTACTGTTCTCGTTCAGTTACGTTGTACAGGGAACCATGAGATCTGCTAAAGAATTCTCCGATTAAAAGGACTAAATGCCCATGCGAATGACCAGAATGCTGCACAGTACCTCTGACAAGGTACGTGATAACTGGCGTGGCTTGTTCTGTTAACGGAAAAAGTTGTTTGGCCAAGTTTGCTGCTTCCAGATAAATGGTCTATATTTAGTAATATTTTTTTTTAAATGTAAATTTTCAGGATTTAGTGGATTTTGTAATGAACGCAGTTTGGATGTTTGTTCCGATATGGCAGTGCTTGGCGAATGGTTAAAATTCCTGCCTAGTACTCCGAAGGACACAGGTTTATTCCCGGTCCAGCCAACCTGATTTCGGTTTTTCGAAATCTGTCTGTGAATGGCGGGATGGTTCTTTAGCGAAGGTAATGCCTAATTCCTTCCATTTCTTACCAACAATCTTCTCCCTGCTGTAATGTCATCTAGCGTGGTGGGTGAGTGGTTAACGCTCTGACCTCTCATTCAGGAGGACGTAGGTTCGAATCCCCCTTTCGGCATCCAGATTTGAGTTTTCTGTGGTTTCCCAAAATCACTCCAGGCGAATATCTGAATGCTTCATACAAAAAGTCCATGGCAGAATTCAATCCCGTTCCTTGTTCCCTATCCTTTCCCGCCTGATGTACGACGAGCCGTAAAGCCCGGATTAAAAAAAATAAAAAATGATACGGCTGGAGAAGATAATTAGGCGGGGTGGCAGGTTGTGGTAAGATGGATACTGCCCAGTATCGTATTCTTTTAATGATTTTAACATTGCTTTGTGAAGTAGTATTGCGGTACCGTTGTTAACCGGATATAATACAGGGAACATGAAATAATCGGTTTTGGTGAGTACTGAAGATTATATATACATAAAGGATGGGAGATGATTTGCTTTTGAAATGATACCTGCGAATTTTTACCATCGGCGGAATTTAGTCCGATACTTTTGGAATGTCAAAGGAGCTTAGAGAAAAATTTTGAGTATTTATGTAGCTTATTCAGTTGCCTGCCTTTTTGAAACCGAAGGTTCTGATTCGAATTCCTGTAAGGCTAGTATGCTGTGATCACTAGTTTAGGATACCGTATTAGTTTTTAGGTTTTGAAAAAAAAGGTAACTTGCTATAATACCTTCTGAGAATCTCTGGTTTGGTACGCCACCCTCTAGCGTAGTGACTCGAATTTCAATTTTTGGATTAAGATGTCGGAGTGGATCAATGACGAGAATTCGAATGAGGAAAAAGATTGTCGGCGCCGAACTTGATCACAAGTTTCGGCAGGAATTGCTTGAAGCTGCGGCATTAGTTTGCTTAATCAAGAGGAAAAAGAAAATCTCTTCACTACAAATAAATTTTGTATGGATTTTGTAAACAAAATCTGGCCAGTCTTATGCCTGAAAATGCTAGAGAGATATTCTACATTGATTTGAGAATTGCGTTATCAATTGCTCCATTTAAAATTACAGCAAAGTTTGAAATTCATATTTAATTTTTCTATGTCGTGACTAAAGTGGAATCTGAATTTCCGCGTTTAGCGCGATCTTTACCATTCTAAAAGGGCCAAATCTGGAAGGTAAGATGGCATTCGCTTGATACAAATGTAGATGCCTTACGTATTATTGGGTTATGTGGTGGACTCCCATGCAAAAGTATCACGTTGCTTCTAGTGCACTCGCTAAATTCCTCTCAAATTTATCACTCCCGTCCATTAGGATACATTCTCAACTAATGGCACTTTCAGTAAGATAGTATTAACATATGGTAAAAAACGTTCAAATAAAAAATCTGTTCTCGGTTTGCTCACAAATTGCAGACTAAAGTGTATTAGATGTTAGTAGTATTTGTTTAAATACGGGACATGGTCAGTATAAGAGAAATATTTAAAGTTCCTATATATAATAGCATTTAACTTCACCTGTTCTGAAAAATGTTTTAAAATCGAAAAGTTTAGTGAAAAATTTGAAAATCTATCTCCTACTTAAAGATCTGTAAAGGACTGTAACACGAGGTGGGGTTGATAAAATTATTTGCATTTGACTTGCACAGAATTTTAAATACGATATTTGGATTAACTAACAGTTTGCTTATTTAGGTCTGAATCTTACTGTTGATCTACAGGCCCGTGGGCGAACTTAGAAGCCAGGGGCGTATTTCTAAATTTTGTGCCGTGAGAGAATGACCCACACCCCCTCTAGCAGTGGCGCATTTAGGAATTTTCCGATCCGGGGTAAAAACTGAGATTGCGACCTTTCTTATTTTGCCACCCTGAGTGTCTTCGCCGCCTGGCTGTAGTAGAGCTACAAAAAAAAAGTCTTAACGTGAATCGTCTGCCATCCCGAGCGATCGCCCATCTACGCCCTTAGGAGAACGTCACCGGAGACAGCAGAGTGATGTTTCCCTTCCGGTACGAAACTCCAAAACTTTAATAAAGTGGTTAGCTTAAGGAGGTAAAAGTGAATTATAGCTTAGTTTAACATGTCATTAATTACTTCAGGTTTTATTTGGAGAGTAGAAAATAATTTAGGCAGATCATTACCACGAAATCAAACTCTAACGCGCTTTACATATGGCAATGTAAAGTAATACCTACGAAGCAACGCAGGTAAAATTAGAGATGCAGCTGGAACTACTTACATACGATTGATGTAATGACAGGGGTATTGTGGCTCTACTGAAATCCTACAGCCTTGACTGTACCATGGAATGTCATTTGTGGTTGAGTGCATTGCAATACAACCACAACCTTTGCCATTTTACAGAAGGTGTAAAAGTAAAATTGCTGTTTCGCGATCTATAATTGAAAGCGTAAGGTATATTGACATTTTTCTGTTGAAGTTAGTAGTCTAGTCAGGTTTGAAATATTTGGTAAAGCTAGGTGTTTGAGGAAGAGTACCTGCCCCAGACAGTGTGGTGGATGAGTGGTTAAAGCTCTGGCCTCGCATTCCGGAGGACGGCGGTTCGAATCCCCATCCAGATTTTGGTTTTCCATTGTTTCCCCCAAATCACTCCAGGCGAATGGCGGGATTCTTCCTACAAAAAGGTCATGGCCGAATTCCTTCCCGTTCCTTGTCCCCAGTCCCTTCCCGCCTCTAATGACCTCGACGTCGAAGAGGCGTAAAGCTATAAGTAAAAAAAAAAAGTGCCCTAGTTTAAAGGTGAACCACTCGTGTTTCGTTAAACAGTGTAAAAGTCCTTTGCGGTTTATCGTATTAGATATACGGCTGTGTCATTTATCGCAAAGCTAAGTTGGTGAAATCTGTCGGACGTAACAAGTTTATGAACTTCATGAGCTCTGTTCGTGACAAGTGTTTTCCCTCTTTATTAAACGTTTTTAGGCTTATCACGGAATAGTTTCAAAGAAGCTATCCGTGAGAAGTTACTAGGAATATCCTTGATTTTAAGTTGCATTAAAACTATGTTTAATTTTTTTGCTGTAGTCAGTCTTTCGACTGGTTTGATGCAATCCTCCATATCTTCCTATCCTGTGCTAACCTCATAATTTCTACATACCACTTACAACCCACGTCCTCAATTATCTGCTTCATATAGTCTTCCTCAGTTATAAAGTTCTTAAAAACTGGCACGTTTGTTTCATTATTTTAAAATTACTTTAACTTTTAGAATTTTTTCCAGCTGGTTTTAATGTATTATGGCACTAGCATTTTTTTTCTTTTAAAAAGAATACATTCTCTTGAAATGATATATAAAATAGGTTTAGGGGGATTAGAAAAAGATCTTGTAATTAGGTTCTGTATCAGAACAGTTTTGTAGATACGTTTATCTCTTTATGTAATTTAGATATCCTATATACTAAGTGCTGAACGTACACACTTTGACCGCCGCTGAAAAATTTTCACTCTTATTTTGCAAAATCTGACATCAATGTCATCCCAGGAAACAGTAATGTAATACTGGTAAACCAGTATTCTCGTTACTGATACTTTGGATGACATTGATGTCAGATTTTGCAAAATAAGAGTGATAAAATTTTTCAGCGGCGGCCAAATTTATTGTCAAAGTGTGTGCGTGTGACTTGGAAGTCATAGCATTGGCTGTCACGCGGCAAGTGCATGAGCACTAAGACACGCGACGGCACATAACAAATAGAATCAAAAAACGTTAGACATGCCGTACCTAGACTCAAATTCGCTAACAGATGTCTGCCTAGATTTTCCAAGACAATAACAGTTCCCATTCTTTTTATGCTTTGAAATAAAGCTGTTTTGATTGCGATCGCCCGCATGAGGCCACACCACTCGTTGATAAAATAATTCTAATTTGTGTATTTCGGTACAACTTTATAGTGCTCGCTGAAATGTTGAAGTTCAAAATGTGGTGTAAAGTGGCGCTGTACTTTCCTAACCTTATCGGAAAAGGTTTTTCCAACGAGTTTTCACTATCCAACGAGTCACAGAAATTTAAGCTGATCAGAGAATCATTCCTTAATGTGGAAAGGTGACAGAACTGCAGCAAAATAAAACAACAAACGCAACTCTACTTGCGTTTTTACGCAGGAGGTGTTACACTTTATCACTTATTGAACAATGATTAATGAGAAAAGGAATGGTTTTTAGTGACACCTCAAGACGAAAAGGATTCCTGACTACTTGAGAAAGGGGCTTTCCCAGTAAATTGATCATTTGCGGCAGTGGCTAGTGTCTATTTTTTTTTTTATGATGTTCATAGATATAGAGAAGTATGTAAAGGAAATATTAGTCGTGCTCATTTCATTCTAAATACCTTAACGATAATCTTTTAAAACTATACAAATTATTCTGGAATTAATGGGGGGGGGGGAAGCTACGTGTCAATTGGAGGGGGTCGAGGCAAAAGCCCCGTTAGGCTACGTGGGGGTGGGGGGATTGAAGTGTCGAAAATGGAACCACGTAATTTATGGACGCTCCCTTTTGTGGGCTAGTACATTAAATCTCAGCCGTCCTGGACCCATGGTATGTGATTCATGTCCTGGCGATCATTGTTGGCAGTTTGCGGCAGAGAATGCTCTGATGGTTCATACTTCCAGCGTGGATCTTTTTTGCACAAACTAAATATTTTACTAGCTTACACTATTGAGACATTAACTTACCATCATCCCTTTAGGTTATATCGTCCTTAATAGCCTTGAAAAGACGCAAACACCGTAAAAAGTAGTGTTGCTGAGATTTTTGCCGTTATCTTAAATCTTCTCAACATTCCCGTATTTAGACGGCCTGTTTTATGTCTCATTAAATGACCAGCTACTTCACGGTCAATATGCACTTGTAAATAATATAGTGTAATAAAGTTAATGGTACACGTAAACCTCTTTCGAGTAAATCTCGTATTTTGTCATGTAGCAATTGAAATTAATTGCAGCTGGAAAACTAGGTGCTATCATTTGTCAAAAGATAAGCCAATGCTATGGACAGTCTTCAAAGTTCAGAAGAAAATGTGGCCACAATGAAGCCTTAGTTTACTTGCATTTGGTCTCTGACGTTGCGTCATATATTTAAACAATTGAAATACACCATAGCCATGGAAGTATATTTCCTGAGGATGACTGCAGAGCAGAGAAAGAATAAGATACACCGAAGAGACCGAAATAAAATAAAAAAAATAACTCTTAACTTTAGAATGTCCCCACATAGGGGCGAAACAATCATTTCGGGTATTTATTTGTAGGCATTGCAGTATTATAATATAAAACCGGAGGTGACGCTCGTGCAAATTATGGAGTAAACCAAAATTTGTTTAAACTGCGTATTTTTGCAGTGTCCAGTGGGGAACACAGCCTATGTGTTTGGGTATTGTACACACCTGGATTATAATTTTGAAACGGTTGTGACATAGGAATTTAATGTATGAATATTCTTCGAAATAGGTAGTCAAGATTACGAAGTCTTCCTTGACCTGTAAAAGTAGTTTCGAGGTTTTCAGAGTTAGTATTTTTTCCTTAGATCACTTAACCTGAAACTTTCCAAACCATGTTTACTAATTCGTAAGGTGTGTAATAGAAACTTTTTAATGACAAATGATTACCTTTTTTTTATTGGAGGAACTGTGAAAGACGTCACGTCGACTGGAAAACCTTAAGCAAATTCAGAAATACGATTTGTTGCAGGTTAAAGGGGAAATTAGTGAATTTTTGTTTCGCTAGATACTAGCATTCTGGTAGCTCAGTGGTTAAGGCGCTAGTTTTTAAAACATTCATTGCTCCGGTCCCGGGTTCGAATCCCGGCAGGCGCAGGAATTTTGAGAGTTGTTTGATCATATGAGCTATGCCAGGACGCTCCGTGGTTCGGATTCCACGTTAAACTGTAGGTCCCAGACAATGGCTTTGTATGCCTCCTCCTTCGGGAGGATCCAACCAACCTTCGGGTTGTGGACTAAGTTAAGTTTTCAGATACTATCGTAAAAGTGTTTACGTAAAGTTGCTATGCAGCTTTGGTTCTATAATGAATATAATGTATAGCCATGACTGAGCTGCATTCCCGACTGAAGATAGCCCGACTGTGATCTTGAATATTAACAGGCAAATTCGTATTTGGAAGACTTAGGAGTTTCCTTTGCATACCGCGATTGGTAATGTTTCCAAATGAGGGCTTTCTTTTTTATTTTTATTTTTCTCCTGTATTTGCAGCAATTGAGGGAGATCAGCCAAGCAACTTACCCGAAGTTATTCGTGCATCAGGCTGCTATGATTTGAATTCGAATCCGGTGGCAAGTTTGCTGGCACATAATCGCGGAAGCATTGGCGCCATGGTCAGTGCGTGAGCTTTTCATCCTAGAATCCTCGACGAACTCTTGTGGGTGTTTAGTTTTTGTCGCACGCGGCAGTTCCTACGCAGCCACGCCGGTCATTAACGGGCGCCGGTTCAAACCTGTCTCGCTGTACTGGTCATCTTGAGGCGGTTTTTACGTGACTTTCTGTAATTACCTCTGCGCACGTTGGGATCTCTGATTTCTGTAACAGAACGAGAACACAGGTTCGATATCCGACCAGGCCATCGAAATTTAGGTTTGTTTTTCCCGAAGTTACTCCATGTGAATAAGGGGATTAAACAATTCATACCAATTTTCTACAATCCTTCGTCTATTACCTTGATGTCTACGTAATGTAAATGCCTAACAGAAAAATTTGGTATTCCAGGTAGCATAATACCGGCAGGTTTTAAGTACTATTTTTGTGAGGGGTACTTGCCAGCATAATTAGGTTTGGCTGCGCGATACTCTCGCCCACTTTTGTTTGTTCCTAGTTTTTCTATTTTAAAACCGAGCTCTAGCCTAGCATTCGGGAGGACGCTGTTTCTAATCCCTGTCTGGCCATCCAGCTTCCGGTTTTCTATTTCTGGAAATCGCCCCAGGCGTACGCTAGCATAGTTCCTTCAAAATACTATGGCATAGTTCCTCGCTCCAGTCCTTTCCGCATGTAATGACCCCAATGTTGGCGAGGCTTAAAACTTTTTTTTTTTTTTTTTTAGAATGAGATTTTGTCAGTTTTTATTCGCTTTGTAGTTTTGCTGTGTATTCTTTCAGTACACTTTTATGTAAATACGTAATTCTGCAATTATTTTACGTGCCAGATGTCAACGGTGTAATTGTGTAACTTCATCCTTCCGTAATCGCTCCTTTTAGTGGGACAGGTATTGATATAAATAGACTGTATGTATATAATAGTTTTGAGGATTGCTAAAATGATCGCTAAATAATGCCTAAAGTACGTGGAGTAATAAGCACTAATTTCTTTGCAGTATTGTTGTAGGCCATATTACTGTCGTTTGTTTGTTTAATTGAAAACACAGAAACGGTTGTATAATTTGACACTGACGGTAATATCCCAATTAAACTATTAAACACCAACCTTAAGACATAAACACTATCCATCAGCTGTGTTGATAAATCAAAATCCCTGGAGGAACATTGACTTCACAAAACGTTCATTAAAAAAGTTACCTAAAAGGGCCATCGCCATCCTATTGACTCCAGTGTTCTAGGCACATTAGCCAATATATTCAGACTATATGGAAACGCTGAAAATCATTAACAGAAAAGGGAGATAAAAGAAAACTTATATCTATATATCTTCATTACAAAAGATGCAAACTCTCATTCCAGATATACAGAAAACATACAGCAACACACCAAATAATTCCACATGAAGACGCCCACATAAACTAGTTGAAATAGTTTCATGCTGAACTGATTAAACAGAATGACACTAAACAAAAATAGAACTCGACACAATAATGAAAATTTTAACAAAGATGGATATTGACCATACAACTTGCACAATAAACAGAAAAATCCTAAACCAAATGAAAACTGAATGATAAATAACGAAACGAAACTTAAGCCTCGCAGAACACGTCCAAAAAAACCGGTTAAAAAAATTCATAGGACAGTGAAAATGGCAATCAATGACATGACATATTCTAACAAATACACAGAATCACATTTTAAAAAAAAGAAAAGGCATCCATACTGATATAGACTATACAATTCGGTACAAAAACAAACTAAATTCCGCACTGGTACAAATAAAACTCTGGCATTTACCAACTCTCATGTCAAATGAGGCACACAGTTCTAAACCAAATGTAAAGAACATACGAGAGCACTAAAGTGCGGTAACCATTCCATATTCGCTGGATATCGTTGAAAATAATTGACCAAACATACTGATGTGCCTGAAGTTGTCGATTGTGAGAATTTGAATAACTCTCACTTCATAGAATGACTATCATATTCCGAAAGCAAAGTATAGTGGTAAACAGTTACTGAATGGCCACGTAAACCTTACAAATTGTTATTCAAGCTAATAAACACAAACCCGACAGACAAGGGGAAAAACATAACCTACGAAACCCACTCACGTCACACCTAAATCGAAAACCGAATAAACTCATTCACGCACTTCTAAAGCTGGCGCTGTTAACACGAGACGCGACAACAAATAGGATGGACACGGCAGAAAAATAGAGGCAATAAAGCGCACAGTTTGAATTACTAGCTTGCAAAAATTGATCCAGAATATATTAAATGTTTTAGAATTAAGTAAACTTTACTTTTAATGTTAGACTATAAACTTTAACGTGGATTTGTTGATGCCTCTATGAGGTAATATCCGAACGGCAAAGTAAACGGTTGCATAGGCGTTCAACTTGCTACTTTGTGTCCATCTTCACAGCACAAATATCAATGGGCTGTTTTTACTTTCGCGTACGTTTTCTAGTTTTTCTCGCGTATTGTCCGCGCGTTACTCTAGCATGTTTTGATAGTCATCAGTCGCTGCTCGCCCGAATTACTGACTTTGCGGTAGAAGTTTCCCTTCAACGAAAAACATTTGCGTTCTCACCTTTCGCAGAGGGCTAGTCTCTATTAGCTTAGTGTGCCTGCTAGATTGGCAGCTCTTCAATGTTAATCCGGTTTTCCTTAGGCGCAGACTAGCCATCCTATCCGGTTCTCCTTGCTTACGTGAACGGTTGACGTCATTTTGCTTCCCCGTAATGTTTCGTCATTTCCCACTAATGAAAGCTGTAGTATTTGTCTCCAATTTTCGAATTTGACTAGTGTATTTGTAGACTGTTTTTGGTGGCTGCTGGCAGGGAACATAGGCATGATACGGTTGCGTACCGGTTTCGGGAGGATCCATTTGAAGTAGGTCACCGTAAGATGCTTCAGGCCGACGCGCTACATTGCTTCTCATGTGTGCAGTTTCAAGACGTCAGAATTGTCTAAAATATCTGAAAATACAACCTAAATGTCAAGGTTACAAGCTAATCGCGGACAAGCTTCATGTTAGGTATGGCTGAGATCACTGTGATAAATGAGTCTAAGTAGTAGGTATTAACTTAAATGATAGTTTTTTCTGTTCTGGGTGCAATCTGCCAGTGTTGTGCAAACATCTTGTGTGGCCTTGGGCTGAACGAGGTTTGGCGTGCGTCTGGCTGCAACGGAAACAGCATTTCCTCAGCTGTCTGTTTTTGTTCTGAATTGGTTAGTGGTCAGTCAAGTTGCCGTTTGGAATGTTTCCGCTTTTAAACACAGTACAGGAAGTGATAATCATATAAAAAGATGATTTGGATGTTTACTCTGCAGAGAATTAATGCGACGGTTCTATTCGGTAAATGGCTTTTGCGAAATTTCTGCATTTTTAAATTTTTACTGCCGAAGTAGAATAGACGGAAGCTAAATGTATGGATCCTAATACTGAATTTCATTTTAAATAGTCAGTCCAGGTAACGTTTTTGGAGGAAATAATTTTGAATTCAAATCTGGATATACTTTCCATTCATGCGAAATTTTCTAGTAAAAAAAATCCCTAAGGCTAATCATGTTTTTGTCTTTCAAATTGAACTAGCATTGGGTATTCATTAAGAGTAACCAAAATGCATCTCCCCCCCCCCTTGTCTTTTCATTTGTGGTATTTTTGCATAACACTGGAAACTAAATCTATTACTATCTTGACTCCAGTTTGGTAAGAATTTTTGAAGGAAAAACTATTTTCGGTGAAGTGGTGATAACCTATGAATGTAGTGTAACTTCAGAATACTGAAGTGCCTGGTTTCCGGTTTCAGCAGAAAGGCTACTTTGAATCATTGTCCAATTTTCTGGCAAATAGATTGTACCAAAAGCTCGAGCTTTAATGGTTCCTAAAAAAATCTAAATTTTGTTTTTAAAACTGAGGAATGCGTGTTGGATTTACATTCATGAAAGCGGTGTTTCCTTCAATGTGACCTTACACACTCAGAAAAAGGCACGTCTGGTTTAACCTTCGTTCTACGTTTAGCGAATCTGTACAAAGTAAATCGCTCAGTTCTTGAACGTTGAATCTTTTAATTACCTGGTGTAACATTATAAAGCATACTGATGTATGTTGATTTTATGCATATTTAAGATGATAAACTAAAAGTTTTACTATCTAGCTAACTAAAACATTGCATGCATAATGGCCATGTCAACAGATTTTTTTTTTTAAGCATTCTGATTCAGAAAATGAAGTTAATGCTCGCTTTAGTGTTGGTTCAGAACAAGATCTCGTAACATTTTGTCACTAAACAACCCCGAGACGAGACGTATTTTTTACAAGCACTGTTCCTCTGGGATCTCATTTCTTTTTGTAAGTTGATCTCTTATTCTTAGTCGTCGCTCAAATGTAGCGGTTCCATTTGAAAATCCATGCATAAGGGAATTTCAGAATTAAGGTTATCCAAATAAGTTTAACTTACCGACAGTGCGCACGCTCTTCGCAAAAAAGTATGCGTCCTGGGCGAAAAACGCAGTTCCGTAGATTTAACTGCCACTAATTCCTTTAACTTCCAAATTAAGCACAGAAACAAAGTAAATTTTAATGTTAAGCTGCTCTCTATGTATAAAATAAATTAGAGGCACATAGCTTCATCCAGAGCAATCGACCTACAAATATGCGCCAAAACGTTTCAAGTTAGGGATTTACATTGGATACGGGTAAAGTCAGAAATGTACTGAGGACATAGGGTGAAACCAAATGTGTACCAAATTACCCGTTTCTAAGTCCACGGGAAGTGGAATTATGGTGAGGAAGTGTTTAACTTTGTTTAACTTCCAAAGTAAGAGGCACAAAGTACAATTTAACTCATTAAACTAGTAAATTTATAGTGAAATTTTGAGACATAAAGATATTCGGGTAGAAAGAGATTTCACGTTAGGGTGTAGATAAGGGTTAAATATAAAATTCCAGTTTAGATTTTCGGATATTTGGATGTGAATATCAAATTGTAGCTTTCTAATGCAAGAATTATTTTAGTGATCATCGGTGATTTACAAAATCTGTATAATTTGCGTATGCGTAACTTCCAGAGTAAGAGGAACGAAACAACGAACGAGGTTGGTGACGTCTATGTATAATAGAAATTTGAGGCATGTAGGGTCAGTCGGACCGAAGATATGACGATTCACTCTTTATCATTATTCTTGCCCGCCGCTGAAAAATTCTATCAGTCTCATCTTGCACAATCCTACATAAATGTCATCCTAGGAAACAGTAACGCAATACTGTTTCCTGGGATGGCATTGATGTAGGATTGTGCAAGATAAGAGTGATAGAATTTTTCAGCGGCGGCCAAGAATGATAGTGTTTACAAAAATGACCCGAATCCCTTCGAGGAAAGAGCTAGCATTGCCTCCGTTTGTCTACTTGGTCGCCCTACTGTGCGCCCAGATATAGAAAAATATGTGGTATATTATTTTCAAAGTTTTGTCAATGTGACCCATATCTGTTGTAGTTTTCTTCTGTAAATCATGGTGAATATTCGCATTTGAAACTACGTCCTTATAGTATATCAAATTTTACTTTACTGCACCTTTTGTCCCGTTTGATACTTGCTTTGACATTCGAAAAGTTTAAAAACATTGCTCATCAACGGAGAACGGTTTGAAGTTAAATTTTGTGAAGTAGTTGAATAAATTTTGGTTGCACTGTTTATCAATTTTTACGAATGCACTTGCAAAACAGACTAACCATTGACTTTTATGGAGCAATAGCTAAAATGTAGATGCTCATAGTACCCTTGTATTTTAAACAACTTGTGTATTCGTTTCAGTGCACAACTATGGGACGTATTAAAGTTAAAATCAAATTAAGTGCATTCCCTTTAACTATTTAGAATCACGTCTGCTTGCCCCGTGGAAATTCATGTAATTTGAAATACTGGAATCTAATGACGTAGTTTATCTGACACAGGAAAACTGTTCAATGTGTTTTAAACTAAATCTAAAAGGGAAAATCTAATCTTAAATTGGTACAGGACACGGTTCAAAACTTGTAACGTAATAGACACACCTCTATTTGTTTTCACAAAGTTTAATACATTGGAGACTGGAATGAAGTAATACTAAAAGTAATGAACATAAAAATGGCTAGTCTGCAGTAGAAATGTAAATCGTGACGGAGAAAGCTGAAAGTTGAAATTGATTTATGTAATTCTGTTATGTTGGAATGCCATTTGATTACCAAAAATTGGTTGTAGGATATAAAATTACCTCAACTTGGATTTGTTTCCATATGTCCGAATATTTTTTTCCATTACCGGAATTTTTTTCTAAACTTGCAGGCACTTAGTAGATACAAAGTACAATAATTAGTTAACAAACTGCGGTCACTCTTTAAAAATTTGAAAAGTATGTTAACGTTTTTGTCTCCAGCAGGGTAGTTTTGTGTGGCTACTTCTCGTTATTCACCAATTAGAATACGACCTTCCTATTCTTTCTGTAGTGTACATAATTTCTTAGAATGGCAATGTGGAGCTGGCTGGCTAAGAAAGGTAGGGGAAGAGGTGCGATGTTGCCTCAAAATGGCGGCCAAAATCCATGACGGGTAATTAATCGTACCTTCGGAAGGTGATGACATGCTTTTATTAATGGTTCCCGTGACCTACATCCCTTCGAAGTCGGCGTCACGCAGGTTTTTAATAATATATTAAATCGATATAGTAATCGAAAACTCTTGGCAAAAACAAAGTAATTGATGCCTCGTTAATTGAAACCCATTGTAAATTATGAGCGCGCGCGTACCTTCATTTTTCACGGATCGAACAATGTTCTCCAGACTGCAATGCCCAGTCAAATTGTTACATGAATCCTCCGGCTATTACTATAATAAAAGCATTGGTTAGTTTTATCAGTTTTAGTATTACATATTGCCTGTATGAAAAGGCTATGGCTGCATATAGTTCTAGGAGAAGCGTAATACTTATTGAGTAGAATACTAATTTCATAGTGCCCGTATATAAAAAAAAAAAAGTTTATTATTGAAAGTTGGTGTGTGGCCTCCTCTTAAGGCATTTCATTCTGAGCAAGAGGCTATTAATACACGTGTCATCGCAGGTGCAGCTTCCTTTCTTAGGTTATAGCATTTAATGGCCTTTCTGGATTCTCTTTGAATTTGTGGTTGAAAAAGGGAGGGGGAAGGGATGAGGCTTGGCGATATGGGTGGTCTGGCGTGGGATCGGAATGTCATGTACCAAAAGGAGTTTCTCTGAATTTGAGGTTGTAATAGGTACGTTTATCACCTTTGGACGCCATTTTGAGCTAATTCCGCCCTTCTCCCACTACTGGCGAATATTTCATTATTTAATCATTTTAATTTTTATAGTTCAGTTAAAACTACCATGATCCTTGTCTTTAAACTGTAGGTCCCAAGTTTGATTCTTGGTACGGCCGCAGTTTTTATAGGCCTTTAAAGTGAGCTTTAATGCAAGCAGATTTTTATTTATAATGTAGGATTTGATCCATAATTGGATTCTATATTAAACTTGATCCGGGAGGAAGGGAACTGGCTAGTCTATACTGGCTTTATAGGAATTTTTGGAGGATT
>JARYHS010010150.1:0-49999 GCA_031002005.1 Vandiemenella viatica
CCAAGTTAGCAGGAAGATGGTATTGTATATCCTACGGGTCATTTAAAGACTGAAAGCTTAAGAGCAAGATTAGTGGTCCAATATTTAACCTAAAGCCAGTTCATGAACCAACAAATTTTCAGGTGATCACGCAACTAAATATCTTGACACTGACAGTTTGGAATATTCCTTTCAATTGGGATTCAGTTCTTATTTACTATGGAATTTAATTTTGATAGTGTGGAATTGGATACCAGTTCATTTTTCTCAATGAACACACAAAGGCTTAAGAAATGAGATCATTATTTCAACATTGTCCGATAAATTCCATCTTAAATTACAGAAAGTACAAGGACAGTAATAGGCAGACTTGAAGTTATCAAATAACTGTAAAATCGTGGGTAAAGCAGACCCTGAAATGTTTTGGCGAAAAAGTAAAAAGCAGCATGAAATTACATTAGCACACAATATCGGTCGTAAGCTGCATTTCCTGGCAGACGTAGTTTGAAATGGACAATTTCCATACAGAGCCCGATGGGTGAGCTATAACGCTGAGGCCTGGCATTTAGAAGAATACGGGTTCAAATCCCCGTCCGGCCATTCAGATTTCTGTTTTCAATGGTTCACTGAAATCATTCCGGGCAAATGTTGTAATGGTTCCTTCAAAAGGTTATGACCGAATTTCTGGGTTACTTGACTCCTCTTCCGCATCTGATCACGACGTCAACGAGACTTGAAGTGCTGAAAAATACTGATTAGCCAACATTCCACTTCTACTTCTACGGCTGTGGGGACATGCTTTCACATCAACGTATTGACAGATTAAAGACCAGGGAATTGAGATGTTGCACTAATGTTTGTATGAATTTTCTTCCCCCAATCACTCAAAGGTGCAATGAACCCTCTGCGGCCCAGTTTCGTGAATGGGAGTGCAGAATAAATTCATGAATTGCTGTCATCTTGGAAGTATAATGGCTGTCGGAAAGAAATTTTGATCAAGTTGATAGTTTGAATGCGCTTGTAACGCGTAGTGGGGAAATCGCACCAAATTCCGTCTGGCGACAAGAACTATCAGACTGCTTTGGAATTCCCACCAGGAAGATTTTGCGTCACTTCTTAGAACTGCTTTCTTGGTTGTCATACTAGGAATATAAGTGGATTGCTCATTGTTTATTGCTGAACAGTATGCATACATTACTTGAATCCCGCTCGCATCGTCGGAAAATACCCGAACGGCAGGGAATAAATACAGATGACAGCTTATTACGTATTTCATAAATGGGGAATGATTGTATTGTAAGTTTTTGCAGGGAACTGTTGCGATTGCTGGTGAAAGGTATGCAATTCAAATTCGTGGCTATAACATTTAATTAATCTTGCAGTCTTTCGGGTGTGTACTGGTGGAGGAATCGCGAGATCCTCTGTTCGAATCCTTTTCGGCCAGAACTTTTACAGGTCATTAAACTGGTCGTAACCTCTTAAAACTTAGATTTATTCACGTGACAAAGTAGGACGCTTCGTATTCCACGTTACTGTAGATCCCTTTATATGGCAGGACTGCCAGGTTAGGCTAAGGCACGACTGAAGCCAAACATGCTGCAAATCGAAACATTGTTGATGCCATACAAGATTAAACTGTCGTTGGACGTTGTAGAAGTGTCACGGCAAAGATTAACAGATTCCATAGTTCTGCACCTATTAGATAGGATAATGAAAGAATGCAAAAAGAGGGAAAATGAAGTTGACCACAAACTAGAAATCTTCCTTCATTGGTGGGATAGTACGCTTTGGATCCCAGGTCAGACTAGCTGCTTTCGTAATCCCAGTAACTCCTGTTCGATTCGAAACGACCTTGGAACAGCTGCTGATATAAAAGAGCTGAATTGGGAGTCACTGCAAGACTGAAAGCAAATACTGTTGTGTATGAGAGGTATACGTGGGCGATAAGGGTTGGATTAATATTGAATTAGTATGTAGAAGGGAAGAGATGAACGTTACCCGAAACTAGAACTTGATTTCATGAATAAGGAAATTGAGTTTTTAGTTGGAAAATTGTCATCTTAGCAATTACGTTGAAATTCGCTTGCCACAAATTGAGACTTTACGGTTATTTATGACCGCAAATGAAACTGCTGAGCTTAACATGTACATTGCACGACGCAGTGAGATGAGTGGGCAGTTGGTGGTTACCGTACACTGACGTGTTGACGGCAAACTACGAAAACGGAATTTTACCAAAAGTTTTCGAAAGTGTATAGAGAAATTTCCAGACATTTAGTGCATTTGTCAAGATTTGCCATCTGCATACAGTGCTAACGACTAGGCAGGTTTTTTTTTTTTATTTCAGAAAGGGTAGTAAATAAGATCTTGCTTTATGCGCTCTGGCTGCACTCGAATTCTGTTGCTTTATGAATGGAGAAAACTGAATATGAGAATACAGGTGCCTTGTTTTTTATTGATAGGGTGTAATGCAGGGTTTAGAGCTGAAGAGCAGTTTTAAATAACCAAATTTAAAACTGATACCTGCATCCTGTTTCAGCGTGTCCACATGCTGAGGCATGGAGGAAGACGAACGCGTAGCTTCCTTGTTGTGCCTCCGACAAAAGCAATCTGTTTCCAATCGCCTCCATCTTGCTAATATGACGCCATTAGTGGCGTTCTCCTAAACATAAGGCTTAAAAAAAAAACTAATTTTTTTAGTTTTCAGCTTAACTTTTACCTAGGAGTATGTTTTTTTTATTTTTTTTGTTTTTTTTTTAACTTCGTGTGTGTAATGCCTTGTAATTAAATAAGCAAACTTCATTGCTAAATTAATAACTCTAAAATTTGTTAGTGGTTGAAGATTTAATTGCTTCACATCAGTAATCTCAAACATAAACTAGCTACCTAGAACAAAACTATTGAAAATTTATTTACTTGGTGCCTTATATAAAGCAAGGGCCGCATTTAGGATCTGTAGGCCCCTTGGCTGTAAGTGGTGCGGGCTTATTAAATTAACAATTTAACGCAAAATATTGGTTAATGTAATGATACTAAAAATATACGAGGAACTTGCTGAAGAATCGAAAGTTCGAAACGTATTTTCTGTATTTTTTCAGAGAAAGTGAGGGAGGTTAGCAAGTGATGCTCGCAAGTTCAATTTTTTCGACTGATCAGATGAGGCGCTGCCTATTGTAATTGTGTTGTTGCAACGAATCACCCGCTCAACAAAAGCCCGCGGGATTAAAAACTCGTTGATATTAACAATATGAAATAGTTTAAAAACTTGGTCCAAATCCCGAAGGTTGGGTGGATCCTCCCAAAGGAAGCATACTAAGCCATTGTCAGAGTTAGGAGGGCTACTTCCTTTCCTCTAAGACTTAGTTTAACGAGGAATCCTAACCATATGATCAAACACAACTCGCAAAAATTCCTGCGCCTGCCGGTATTAGAACCCGGGACCGGAGCAGCGAACTTTTGAAAGCAAGCGCCTTGACCACGGAGCTACCAGAGCGCTCTATTAAGATAAAACAAACGATAAAAGATTAATATCACCAAGGCACGCAATGGTGAAAGATTAAAAACACAATATTGATTATTCACACAATCATGTCAACAGAAGACTGCGACTAAATTGTTTTTAGACAGCGCTCCACTAATCAAAGCCTTCCCACGGCACACCAAGCGATCGATTCCTGAATGCTATAGTTTCAAAAGAAATAGACTTAAAACAAACTAAATAGGTGTATTTAGAATTAAATATTTCAATTATAAACTAATTTTCTATACTTCAAAGAAAACATTAAAACTTGGTCTCCCATCGCTACTCGCTGTTTAAATCTTATTAAAAAAATGAATTTCTTACCTTACCTTACCTTACCTTACCTTACCTTACCTTGCCTTTAGGACATCAAGGCTAGGGAATTTTATTTCGTAAGACAGGTATGACAGCAACTTCAGTCTATTCATATGCCCCGACCACAGTATACTGTAACCTTGTGTGGAACCGCAAAGCTGTTACTTTTCGGTATAGGTGCACCGAAATGTTATTGTACACCCATACTTCAAATGACTGAACTGCGCAAGCGCGAACATTGTTTTCGGATTTCACAAGCATTTCAGGACTTCGGGTGCTAAAACCAGTTTCGGAAACAGGTTACTTTATTTGCAGTGTTTTTTTTTTTTTCATGTGGTGCGGGCTCTTAGTCTTATTAAAAGTAATAGTGCAGTTTCAAACTCCTATTCTCTGGTCAGATGTCAAATCTTTGATTTTACCCAATCTAGAGCTATTGCGCGTAAACTTTCCCTCACAATGGTCGTGAACAGGTATAGCTGAAGCATAATGTTTACGGAATTATATTTCTTATTTTGAACGTTTTATAACTTTTGTTTACCGAAAGCTTTTGACGCTACCTTATAGCAGATTCTTAATCACTCGGTCCTGGCATTTGGGGGAAAGTTTGTTTTCCGTAGTTTCCTGAAATCTCTAGGGTGCTGAGATGGTTCCTTCAAAATAAAGGCCAAATTTCTTTTCTATCCCTTCTCGTTGATTCCCCCCCCCCCCCCTGGTCTATGTCCAACAGGTGGACGGTTCATTAAGCCATAAGGGAAGTCTTAAAGGTCCAAGCGAACGGACTAACAAGATTTGTTAATGGATACGTAATTCAACTGGACGTTCACAGCTTGGAGAGGGAGAAGTCTATCTCGAAGCTGAATCTGGCGTACCGGAGGGAAGCATAACAGGACTACTTCTATTTATGATAATTAATAAATACTATGGGAGCAATGATATAGGGGAAAAAAAGCTTTTCTTTCTATTATTTACAGATTCGACGTAATATTTCAACATGGTGTGATAAATGGCAACTTAAATTGCAGAAAGTGTAAATAATACATATAACAGTTGTGAAATTATTTTAATATTTATATTCTCGCATTCGGTAGGACGGCGCAGCGGTTCGAATCCCCGTCCGGGCATCCAGATTTAGGTTTTCCATGGTTTCCCAAATCACTCCAGGCAAATGCCGGGATGCTTCCTTCAAAAGGCCATGGCCGAATTCCTTCCCATTCCTTGCTCCCCATCCTTTCCTGTCTCTAAAGACCTCGCTGTTAGACGTTAAACAGATAAAAAATATTTAATATTTATACACGATACTGCGCGCATCTTTCATCATATTGCGGCATATCGTTAATCTCCGTTGGTATTTTAAAATCTGAATAGGTATTTTATATTCGTATGTAAATATAACTTACACTTTTAAAATCAATATAAAGGGTAAAAACTCTAAATCGGTTACTAAAAATTCAGTTAATATCTAGATTACTTCAATTATGATATGCGTATTGAAGAATATTTAACTAAATTTAACTACCTCTATTGTAGATAGTAAAAAGGTTACTTACATAAAATCAATTGATTGAATATTATTTGTCGGTCACTATCTGGTAAAAAATTTTTAGGTACACAAAAAGACTACAGCTAGGAACTTTAATGCTACAACGTTTGGGATGGTTTACAGCCTTAAGAGTTGACTGATTGTGGTATCACTGTGTTGCTCTGGGCAGTCTTACATCTGTTGGAGGCGGTTCCGTTGCCAAAGCATGTCTCTGACCGCTGTGTCCTAAAGTTTAGCCACTCCCATAAAACTGCTTTCTTCCTCGATCGGTAGACCTTTCCGAATTTCCGTGATGGTGGGAGGGGTTTCGCTAAATTCTACCTGCATGCTGATTTAGCGTATATGTGCACATTCAGTCTCAGTTCCTCAAAATTTACTTTTATCTATCTTTAAATGGTCTTAATTATCCCTCGTAGTATATTTTATACTTTTTTACTCAATTCCCTTCACAAACGAGCGGGGTGCTGTCTCGAAGGACCTTAAGCCTGCACTGAACCGCATTTTTCATTCTACCAAAAACATTACTTCCCGCCTCTTGCAGGAGGGGTGGGGTACATATGCCGGCTAATATACTTGCTTCAAGCTTTGTAAACGTTTTTCGCTCCATAATCCTCTGTTCAGTGGTGTTTTATACGGGGCAGTTTTCATGTCTCTAACTCTGGCATGCCACTTGGGAGACCTCATTCACATCGAAAACAAACTCCATACATGCAAACAGAAAATGTAAAATCTGACGGGCAGTGATCAGTGTGGTAAACTGAGTGTGTGTGAAACTATTATATCCTCTGATGGTGGATTCTCCCCCCTCGACGCTGGTAACTGATAAGACCGGATATCTTAACGAGACACAGCTTATGGCGTTGCGGAAACTTTTAAGCTTAAGACACTCGTCGTATCAGACACCACGATTCTGGAGATTTTTTTATTTTTATTTTGACTATTCTATGCACAGCCTCCACGCCAAACGTTAGGAAGACATTGTAACCATCGCTAACACGCTACCTACAGATAAATGGAATAGATTATTGAAGGGTCTACCGCAGCTGCAATATTTTGCGTGGTGAAAATTAAGGATGCCTAGGAGGAATCCTGTGATCTTCACGAAATAAGATTGAAGGAGCATAATGTTAAGATTGAGTGGTTAAACCTGTGAGGACTCTGCTTCAATCCCCAGTCAGATCGTTTCGGTTCCCCGAAATGGCAATACAGTCCTTGCCGTGTCGACTCGTAAAGCTCTAAGAAGTTAAATAACTACAGACAGAAAAAGCTGCTTATAGAAACGCCGTTAGATTTTTCTGCTGCTCTGAATGTACAGTAGTACTTGGTTATAACTCTTTCAAATGGTCTGTACAAAGAAACTGCATAATAAACGGGTAATAAAATGCAGTAGCATTCTTAGGTTGCTGCATCTGAGTAGGCGGTTGCTATGTGGGGTGTTATTCCGGAATTTAACCCAGGACTTTGGTGATTATGAACTGTGCACCACCACATCGTAACCTGCCGGTAAAGTCCTGATGAAGCCGACCCTGGCAGTGTAGGGGCTTCGCATTGCAAGGGCCGCCGGTTCGAGTCGGGTCTCGGGCATGGATGGTTTTAATTGTTGTTCTTGTGCCGTCCTCACTGTAGTGTTCACAGTATCATATTTAAAGCCTGATAAAACAGTTGGTACGAAAACAAATAGGAGCTGGCTAAATGGTCGCAAAGATCGAAGGCCACATTTTTATAAAAAAAAGTCCTGATGAAAATTTCCTCCGCCACAAAGACTGGAATCGTAACCTTGCCATCGCCGGACACCAGCACGGTGCCGCAACTGAGCCATCGGGCGGGCATAGTAATAACTCTCTACAAACACATGTATTACACAAGTTTCTTTTTATGCGGGTACATAAGTGTAATTTAGTTATTAAAAGAAGATGAAGCTGCAAGATTTTTAAGTCTTAAATTGTCTGTTTAGTGAGATGACACAATTGTTTTCCTCTGAATTTACATTTTGAAAAACACTGGGAGGAGCACCTCCCAACGATAAAAACTTGGCCAGCTAACTAAGTCTTTTAGTTGGCACAGTATTGGATGTGCTGACTTTATTACCAGCTCGTTTAGCACTGAATGAGAATAATTGGTTGTCTAAGATGTTGGACTGTTCGTCTGTTATCTTACGTAACCAATTGTTCAAAATTTGTGCGCGTATCGCGCTGGGACATTTCGTTGAACCTGCAAAGTTTAAATTTGCTAAAAGTAAGTCTTCCCTTAAGACTATATCGATGCATGGTAGCTCTCCAGAAGATGCGACGTAATTTCCTCAAATTTAAAAATTTAACACTCAAACGTTTACTGATGCAGTGAGACGCTTCACCCACCAACGTACTTGGGTTGCAATAAAAGAATAGAGGGCATAGGGTACCATACTGATGCGTGATTTCTTTCTTCGTGTTGCTAGGGACTGGAATGCACAGATTGCAGAATACGGAAGTAGATGCAGAAAATTTGTCGACAGTACAACCATCGGTGTAACAAGTTACTCGTTTAATGGATTTTAAATTTTAGTTGAAGAAAAATATTGCCTCAATGTTGAACTGGCAAGAAGGTTGGTATAAAAAAAAATGGAGTTTTGTCACGTTTGTCTAAAACCAGTAGCTATAATAAAATCCACTTTCACGAAAAGTTTCCAAATTGCGTAAAAAAGGGGGGGAGTGTAGAGGTGAAATTCACAAACAATCGTGATTCTAAAATTAATTGGCAGAGTACAGGTCTGAAATGATTCAGATCGTGGCAGGCGTAGGTTTCAACGTATTTTCCGCACTTTATAGCCACTGCGGAGGTTAACCTTTGACAGGAAACTTATCTGTTCAAAATACTCTTATGAAGAATTAAACTGCTAAGCAGTGCTGTTTTTTAGTTCTTCTGAACTAGTTTCTTTCGTAACAAGTTAGATACCCGTTTATTTCCAGCAGCAAAATTGAGGATTCATAATATAGTCTAAATCAGTAGTTCCCAAAGCGCTCTGCACCACCCCCTTGCGGACGTTGAAGAAATAAAGTGGTTGAATTTGGTCAAAGGCACATTTGGGGGGGGGGGGCGTTGACGACCAATCACTGACCCTACTTAGCGATACTCCAGGAACGCGCTGTAAAGTTTAACAGTAAAAATCATGGAATGCATGTTTCAGCAAATAGTTTCAAATGTCTACTAAGCAAGATCCGTACAAGTAGGTATTAGTACACACATTATCATTATTCTTGGCCGCCGCTGAAAAATTCTATCACTCTTATCTTGCACAATCCTACATCAATGTCATCCTAAGAAACAATGACGCAATACTGGCTCGTCAGTATTGCGTTACCGTTGAAGCTTTGTGCCTGATTCATTTAAGATTAGTACATGAACAGGTTGCTGCATTCAAGGGATAACTTACGTGGACCTATTTATTACTGGCTGCTGATGTCAAATATAGCATCAGATATAGGAAAATTAATCTCGTTACACAAAGCTCATCCCTCTCACTAATATTAATTTTATAAATATCTATTTGTTAAACTATTAATAGAACGCCAGTATTGTTAGTATCTTTCAATACAGTAATTTTATAAATTTCTTTGTTTGAATATATAATATAAGTATACTTCATCACCTAACGGGCCCTGTCAAATCAGTTTGAAAAAGTTGGCGCTACAACCCAAAAAAGTTGGAGCACTAAATGACATTGAAGAACAAGTGTCCGTGTCCGAAAGGTTGGGAACCTATCATCTAAAAATTGATAAAACTTTTACACTCCGAGTAAATTCAGATTGAGGTTGTTTAGAGCTATTATCATGAAATAATTCATAAGCTCCATGCTAATTTCGGACCTTGCATTGGGAAGAGCGCGGCATTGATAACTGGTCCGGTCATCCTGATTTCGGTTTTCTATGGATTCCCAAAATCGCTAGCGAATCCTGGGATGGTGCCTTTGAAAGCCCATTTAGTTTGCTTCAATTTCCTTGTCTTCAGACCTTTCAATGTTTTACTGAACTAGACGTAAACTAGCCCTAGATGGAGAACTGTTAAAGAACTAATCAAAATAATAAAACGCCTCTACCTGGAAAATGTAAGTATTGTTTCCTGGGGATATTTAGTGAGTGGTGCACTGCTTTACTTTGGAGATTACCTTGAAGCTTGTGTAAGATTTAGAATATATAGCTATGTGAATAGTTTCTTGCACGATAGGCATGATGCTGCAAACCATTCTGCTGCACGGTTTTAAATTATATAATTTCCGATCTGCGTAAGTTCTGACCAGTATTCTGATATTAAGAAAACTGCTTGTCGAGCGCTAGCTTTGGTATTGGTACAACATTATGGATATTAAATATAGGAGTTAAGACGAGTGCCGAGGAAGGTACGCGGAATGGGCGACAGACCTTGCATTAACACTATTTAGGGCGTATTAAAGTTTAGTTATTAAGAGAGTCGGGGAACTGAATAAATTAAGAGTTGCTAATAAATTTACCTCGGTGAGAAATATTCCTTGCTTGAATAATAAAAAAAAGCTTGTCTATGATGTGGTATGAACCTAAAAATGTCATTCAGTGTGACACTAAGTGACACTGGTTCACTTTATTCATGAATTGCGAGTAAACCTAAAATTAATTTTTTAAAGAATTGCAAAATTATTGTTCAGGGAATATCCAATCAAAATTTTGTAGTACAGGGTGTTACAAAAATGACCGATGTATTTGAAAAATCAATAAACTAAACGGGCAGCGATAGAAATACACAGTTGCAATATGCTTTTGACAACAGGCAGACAAACGTGTTAAAATTTTCAACAGATGGCGCTGCAGTCTGGAAAAATCTAAAGATCTAAGAAATAAACCATTTTTTTCACAGCAAACTTGCAATCTGTGAACAGCACACACTTACAGCAGAAAGACGACTTACAGAATGGCGAACTCGGACTCCGTTTACTTCTATATCTTTCAAATTTCCTGCAGCGCCATGTGTTGTTGAAAATTGTAACTAATTTCGAAAGTTTGTCTGCCTGAAAATTTACTGTTGTCCCAAGCATATTGCAACAAACGGTGTATTTCTGTCGCTGCCCGTTTAGTTTTTATTGATTTTTCAAATATAACGGCCATTTTTGAAATACCCGGTATACACAAATTGGTTAGCTCATTGCTATCTGTCGGAGCACTCTGAACTAGCAACTATTAAGGTGGCCATACACGATTGCTCCATCCGTCCAAATGGAGCGATGTCACTCCATTATCGCGTCGTCTGTGGGGAAACTGATGTGGATGACATGGACTGACAGGATTATTTGGATATCCGGTCAGTCCAATATCCATCAGTTTCATCCACCATGCCATCAAGTCGACTGACTGTGTGGGTAAACCCACGTGAAGCGGCATCAAGCCATCACTCCAGTCGGCTTGTGTATGGTGAAACCGCGGTCCAAACACTTCTCATTCTGTCGCAAACCACCGAGCAGACATCAGTGCCTTGAGTGGACTACCCTAAATTGTACAGTTTTTTGTTTGTTTTGAATCTGGTGTAGAAATACTTGGTTTGCTACTAGTTAAATATTTTAAAAGTACCATTGAAAATAGTTTAAATATTAAGTAACAGTTAGGATGATAGTTTCTTTTAATCTTTTTTTTATGCCTGTGGCAGATCTCTAATCCTAACTGCCATGATAAAATAAAAAGAAATATGGCAATATATAAATTGCCAGTATTATTAAGAGAAGTGTTAATCTTAATTTTTGTTCTTAAAAAGAACATAGTAAGATAAGATTAATTTTATGAGCCTACGTGTTTAAATATGTTTTACAACATATGACGCATGTCACTACTAAACTGTTTTATAATCATTTTGCAGCATTTCTATGTTTTCGTAATATCACAGCTTATTTCGCACTTTTTTCGACGTTTAATTCTCAGCATTTTTAGTCGGTATTAGATAACTTTGAATATCCTTCAATATTTATTCGGACTAATTTTATTTAGTACTTGGCATAACTAGATTGTTTGCTTTGTGTAATTTTTCATTGTCGTGGCTGACTGGAATGATTGAGTGATGGTGTAGGCTATGTGCTCGCTTTTGAATATCATCCGAATAGATGTCATATTCCCATTTTCGGTGGCATGCTACATGTTGCCATCTAGTGGAGCACGCTGGGACTATTCAGACGTGACTCTGAGTCACTGGTAATTTCCGGTCCAGACTTTCGAATCGCAGTGAAACCTGACAACTAGTCAAAGCTTGGACGTGGATGGGTTCCCATATACAAACTAAATTCAAGGGTAGGTCAGTATCTGCAAAGCTCTTAATTGTATATCGAACTCAAATGTGAGACCTAAAATTTTGAAGAAAGTTTTATCGAGACTTGGCAATTAAAATTTCACTGTTCAGCTTCAGGCAAATTCACGGAACAGAAGCTGAAATCTGTGAATCCTGTACTGTTGTGTAAATTTATCGTGTACTCTTGTAATTTTCTTGTGTCCTGTCTGGCGGTTCTTTCTGTGCCGCCCACCTGGCCCCATTTGGACTCATCACAGCCAATTGTCGCCGTACGTGTCCCGTCCATCTCACGCCGCCAGACGCACGTGCACCCATTGTGACTTCGTTCGCTCAATAAACACTGATCACTGTCCGCTTTGCTAGGTTGCACTGTTGCACAACGAGCGGCATGATACAGCCAGTCTCCTGCCGTCTCGGTGTGAGCTGAGGTGCACGCTGCCGCGCATGCGCGTAGAGCTCTATCGCCTTCTGACTGGAAGCGAGCAGCAAACAGAATTTTGGTTGTCTGTGTGAAAGTGTAGTTGCAAATTTCGGTATTCACGGTTTGTCTGAATCTTGTTGGTGCCAATCTGATTGTCGTTACTCAGAGGGAGCTTTCGATGAATTAGAGGCTACCTCTGAACCAGAACTCAGTTCTGAATAATTATTGAATAAATGTTTCATTCATATGAACACTGAACTGCCAACGTAACTTAAGACACATGCTCTGAATATTATAAATTGTCTCTTTACCTAAAATCCGTATGATCATCCTGAAGTTCAGATTCAGATATTTTCGTTATTAAGATTTGAATTTAAAGCTGCAGTTTTCGTGAAATTTTCGCTGTCAAATTTTGCCTTCTAGGAGCTTGACTGCAAGAATGCAGAATGATCGAACTCTTAGGTAAGCCGCCTGAACCAACCGTAAGATATCTTGAGCCATTGAGAATCTTACTTTTTATGGAGGGATGGGGCAGTTCCTTCTCACGGAACATTCTTAATTACGTCTGTGGGAGATTCAAAGCAGCTTACAGTGAAAAAATGTTATATAAACAGCATTAAAATGGATCCCACGCGGTTGTACCTTAATTTGAAATGCATGGCAGGAAGGGTAGGTGACAATTGTCTTCTGGGAAATTTAATAGTGGCTTTATTCTGAGATTTGAAAGTGTTTTTTTTTTTTCACTGTTGATTATACTAAGTTTTAATACATTGTGATATCCAGATTTTTTAGGACCCACGTTTTATATGGGAGGTGGTGGGGCTTCTTTCGTGATTCTAAAGGGTCGAAGTCAGATTTGTTAGAGCCGAGGCTTAATTCGCGACTAGTAAGAGAAGTTTAACAGTTAGTATGCAGAAGTATTGCCAGTTACTACATTGGTATGCATGATAGCAGTTACTTTCCTTTGTATACATTATCGCTTGTCTGGTACCACAGTGTTCAAGCCAAGAAGTTTTATTTAGGTAAATACTGTGGTTCACTTAGCTACATCTTCAATGAAAGGGAGAATTTAGCTTAATTCCAGACACGCAAATCTGGCTGTGCTCGTTAAAGCGAAGCTGTATTGATTTCGGAGGTACAATGGGCTGAAATTCATATCTTGGACGCGACTTCCTGGTTGTCTTTAGACAGTTTTCCTTAACCTGATAGGCGAATGTTGGGATAATCCGTCTGGAGGAAATTAGTCCTGCAATTTCTACGTGTCAATTTAACATTCCTTATACGCATTGCGTACAAGTGACGACCTGAACGATCTTAAGTAATCGGTAAAGGTAAACTTACTTAGGGTAGTTTTACCACCATGGAAAAATATTTTTAAAAAGTGGGCGCCAACCTAAGTTTAATTTGTGACTCAAAACTTCTGGCCAGCAGAGCATTCGGAGTAAAAAAAAAAACCCTTACAAGAATTATTAATCTTTGGAAATCATTCCTTTTCCCCGACAAAAGGGGATAGTAAGTTCTAAATCCCTAGCCGCAATGTAAAATGTAAAAATTGTAATGGGGAAAAAATTTCTTCGCTATAGCTGAAAAAATTTGATCACAAAATGAGTGGTTGATCGTTTGCCTCTTAATTTTTTCGTAGTGTTAAGTATGTTATTCTTTTAAATGTTCTCATTTATAGTCTTGATAACGTGTGATAATACTAAGGATACTCTTTAAGAATTTAAGGTCTGTGGTAAACTTTAATAGCGGATATAAACCTTTTTTATAGGCTATTGTTTAATCTCCTTAACAATTCGTCACAGTTCTGTTTAAACGGCTATAAATTTTTTATTTCGCTCCAGTATTGTGGTCAGTATCTGATAAACCTAGCACTAGCTCGTATTCCTCGGGCTATGCTTCCGTGGTTCTAGGTTTCCCTGTTTTTTTTTTTAACCTAGAAAAATTAATTTTAATGTTGAAAAATCTTTTCCAGCTTTCCTTTTTTCGTCTTTTTCAAACTGCTGCTGAATAGTCTTTCATATTGTCTACTTAAGATAAACGCTAGCAGACATTTTGGTTTCGTTTCGGAACCTTTATAACGCAGCTGTGCCTTTTCCTCTTCTTAAATCCTGGTTTAATTATCTGCATAACGAGTTTCTTCCACAGACTTCAGTAGTTATTTCCTAATTAAACTATTGGGCGATTGTATATCGGGGTTTAGGGTTTACCAGTTCAGTTAGCAAAGATTTTTGCGATCGGCTTCACTGCGTTATGGCAAACGATATAGCTAAGGCGAGTCAAGACTGTCTGGTTTTACTTCAGTAAACTCTGTACTGATCTTATCCGATAAAATGTAACCTCTGGGTAATTTATATACTAATCAGTTGTAAGTTTGGGTCACATTTGCCAACAATGGTTTTTTATTTACAAGAATTCTGCTTTTCTGAAGACCTTGGTTCTTTTGACAGTTTGATTTTGGATAGGCTTAGTGACTAGATTTGTTGTTTTTGTATTAAGTTTAGTGGCTAAGCGTCGTTGAACTTGCTTCATAAAAATACTTTCGTTTCAGATTTGGAGCGTGCTACCGCCCCCTTACAATGATGAGGAACTCCGCCCTGCTTAAATGGGCACACAACGCAAACAACAATAAGCAGACTACAAAGGAAGGTAAGTTAAAATAAAAATCTGATCTTTGATGCCGCGTTTAGTTGCTGCCGCATTCAAATTTTGTAAGGTTATGGGGTGTTTAAAGTATATAACTGTATAAAATATAGATATTGAACCTGTTTCCCATTACTGCAATTGTTGGGAATGGGAGTAACGGTATCTCATTGTTTCACACAGAGCAGTGGTGCTCCATAGTGGATTAGTCAATTCAGTCTGAGTCGACCACTTTCGGTTTGGCTACTTCTGTGGTCATAACTTGTCGCCCCCCCCCCCTTTTTCCCCCGTAGGGAACAACTTGTTGAAATTCATTTAGTATAAAAGTTTAAAAAAATATTTGATATTTTTAACACAATGTGGCCAGTAAATTTTTAATAGCAGTTTTCCTTCCCGGCGAACGTAAGCACTATGCTACTACAAATGTATTGCATATAAATTGCATGCCATTCTCAATTCGTGCCTTAATTCTTTGAGCTTAAATCTTTATCTAAATCTTTCAGTCGCGGCCCGTCCCCCTCCATTAAATCTAGTGTTTTATCCGTAAAACAAATAATGCTCGTTATTGGCTGGTAGATCCCCTGAGGATATCTCGGCGGCGCAGGTGTAGTTTAAACTAGGCGTGCAGTTCGTCCCCTTTCATGAGAAAAATAGATTTTTACTACGCGTCATATGAACTCCGAGTAACTTGAACTCTACTTCCTTCCAGCAAATCGAGAGGTTTGCAAGGCTATCGCCAAGTGCAATGTTGAGATTTTTAAATATTTTGTCGCCGGAGACTTAAACGGGAACCTGCATCATGTAAGAGTCTTCTTCCCGATGACCCGTCATTGGATGGAATATGCTGACTGCATACGGTTTAAAGTCTCTAGTTTCTTTCGTTTATTCACTGTGGCTTTACGACTTGTCAGTTACGAAGGTATTAAATCCGAAAGGTGGTTTGTTCATCGAAAGAAAGCAAAACCTGGGACGGGGGAAGAGATCGAACCCACGTCTTTCTGAATGTTGTAGATAAGTGGATATTTACTTTAAAAAAATAAATTATATTCTGCTTCAGGTTTACTTGTAAGGATTTTGTCAAAATTCTCTCTGGCTTCGAACTGGAGGTCCAACAAAAGCAGTCTTTACTTTTATGCGAGACTAATTGCGTCCTGGATAAATTTTCGTGCTTTGCTGGAGGCTAAATGATGCGTGCCGTGGCAGGGTGTCTGCAACAAGGATGCGACTTTGCAGCCTCTAATTCAAACAAATGCGCAGGTGTACAGTGTTTTATGAAAGAGCGCTTGATCGAATTTTTCTCCTATTCGGAGCATTGTAAATAACTAAAGGAAAAATTCTCTTGAACTTTGGTTTTAAGAAACACTTGTTCTTGCTAATCTTTGAGATTGGTAATTGGCCATGTGACATTGTTTACTGGGAAACCATAGCTCTCCGCTCACTTTGTTTTAAAGTGGCAACGCACTTCTCGTGTGATAGTCTATCTGGATTCGAATCGGACCACACGATACGCAGTTCCAATGCACTGATGTCGTGGGAAGCACTCTATTTTGTCTAAATCTGTAAAACCTCTCAGACGCTGTCATTTCTTCTTTTCCCCCCCAAAAGCTTGATCATCTAATTGATAAAGCTTAAAGTGAATTCTTAGTTTTTAAATATCTGTATTTAAGCGTCACAGAATTAGTTGTGAAATAACTCATTATGAAATAATTTTTCGTACAAACTTCACAATACTAAATGGCGATAAATATCTAACTGCGGGTGCAGATTTTTATAGCCTTCGTAAAAATGTCAAGATAATGTCGGAGTTGGTTTTTGCTGCATGCTGTAACAAAGCAATTGGCACTAAATATACCTTTACAGAAGGAAGTAGACATAAAAGGGTACAACCGTTCAGTAAAGGTATACTAGGAATGGACTAGATAAAACATTCGGCTGTTCACGCAGCTTGGGGGGGTGGGAGGATAGTGTATATTTCTAAGACATAATCTCTGAGATTGGCCTGAGTTTTGTAACTAAAATTGCTGTTCAGGTTAATGTGATAGGCGTTATAGTTTGTCATAGGTTCTCAACCTTTTTTTTGCCTACCGCCCACTTTTCGAAATAAATTACTAGTTTCCCCCCTTTTAGAACAAAAATTGTTCACCGCCCCATTTTCAGAAAACTTATCTTTACTTTATTGCTCCAATTTGTTTTGGCTTGTAAGTTCTTTGAAACCGTAATTCGATGTCATCCTTGTTAGGTGAAGTGTTTATCACATGCTCTTGTTTTTCTACATATATTTTTAAAATTACTTTATCAAAAGATGTAAATCAAACAGAGCAATACCCCAATTTTATTTATAAATATATATTACGAAAAAATATTAGAGGGATGAGCTTGGTGTAATAAAACTAATTTTTCAATATTTGTTCTTATGTCATCAGTAATTCTAAATCTCCGCGTTTCACTGTTGAAAATCTTTTCCAGGCCAATAAATTGTAGACTACACTAAATCATCTCTTGGCTACATATGATCAAGGAAATTCAATTAAAAAGTTCTATGACTCCGTTAAAACCAGAAATAATGCTGGAAAGCAGAGGGGTGGTGCTTTGTCTTCAGCGCCCTCTAAATTTGCTTTGGATCAGTAACGCACCCCACGATTTCAACGCCCACCGGAGGCGGTACCGCCCACGTTGCGAACCACTGGATGAAGAAAAGGATTATAGTAAATGAAGCAGATAACTTAAGACGTAGGTTGTAATGGGCATGCTGAATTAAGAGGTTATCTCGAGATGGAAGAATACATAAAACACTTGGAAAACGATAGAAAAATATGCGGAAGTCTTTCGTTGGAGCAATTATTTAAAATTTCAACAGGTCAGCAATTGGTGTGAAATGTTAGAAGTTGGGCAAGTCATTTAACTTTCATCAAAAGAAATTTATGAGAAACTTGTCAGTTTGGAAGCTCTTCTCCATGGACGCAGGGCTGAGAAAATCCCTGAGTGCACAAAAAGTATGCAGTGAACGACCTAGTGGTAAAATCTTTAGCTAAAATATTACTACTGATATGTATAACTTAATCCAAAACCCGAAGATTTCTTGGATCCAAAGTGAAGTATACTGATACTGTCTCGGGTACAAGTTCTTTCCTTTAGTATTTCTTAGTTTCTGTACTAACTTGAACTGAAGACCCTCGACAAAGATCTTTTATCAAAGGTTTTATATTTATTTTATAATATATTTATCGCTCCAATTTCACTACATAACTCAGTTCCCTGATATGAAATTAACTTGTATTTGGTGCAGCTGCCACAAATATATTTAAAGAAAAAGAAACATGTTTGGATTAGGACGTGTATTGCGAAACTTTATGAAAGGAATTCGTCGGAATATAGTGAGAGCTTCAATGTAAGGAGAAGGAACATCATAAAACTTTTGTGGCCAAAGGTATAGTATAGATCCAACAAATCCGTAACGCAATATTTTCACCACTTTCTAAATCACACTTATTTCCTCCGAGCCTACCTATGTGTTATTGATCTGTTTTTACGGTTTATGTGCGGTGAATTGTACTAGATTGCTGGTGGCGGAGCTACAAGAGCCTGCATTTAGCACACATACACCTCGAAGCACTCATACTCCATAAACCCGTCAAGTACTAGATTCTTAATCAATTTTCTTCGCTACCTTTGCGTAGGTTTCATCCTTTTATTCCTATTTTCTGTGTCTGCGTGTTTCTGATGGTACATTTTTCTGTTAATACTCCGAAAGAAACAATTTTCATTGTTTGGACAGTCCAAATAAACTTGGGCAGCTTTGCTTGCGCCTTTTTCATTGTGTACATTGGTAGGATGATAAAATCTCTTGTAAAACGTTGGCATTAATTTTGTTTTATAAAAAAATTATAAAATCTTTTATAAAATGTTCCACTGCACTGTAAATTATTTTATAAAATGTTTTTGTAAAATCTTTGTCTAAGATCTTTAAGTGTAAAGCTGGCCTAAGCCTGGAAGTTATTGTATTCTCCATTCAGAAACTATTTTCTTTCACATACGTTAGTACTGGGCTTGCAGACGCGTTTCTCTGCTTTTGCGTTTTACGACTCCTAACAACCACGGGGCAAAGGCCTAATGCTCGGCAAAAAAAAAAATCAAGTCTGACAGGTTTGTAGCAAAGATTTCGGCTGGGAGCAGACTAGTTTTAATTTCCTGTCTGCAGAAATCTTCAGTTTAGACATTAGAGGAGAGAGAAACTAAATGATTGTTTTACTGCATTGCTGAAAGGTATTATAGTTTCATGCCGACGGATAAATAACTGGACTGCCGGCTGTGTAGAATCTTTTATTAGAGGGTTTGTATGAGATTTTGACTTTTCTAATGTTGGAAAGTTGATTTGGTGTTTACACATCTACATACCTGCACAATACTTGCCAATCATTGGTTTTTGTTTTATGCAAGGTCTTCCAAGCATGAATATTACTCTCACGCTGAAGTGTAAGAAACGGGGAATCACTGAACTTGATTAATTACATCCAGAAGAGTGACTTTGTGTAAGACCCGTTTCTCTAGAATTCACGCTGTTTAGACATGAAGATTCCTAAAACGCTGTAAATTTTATTACGAAAATTGGAGACAAAACTGCATAGATTGTGTACGGTTTTTTAAGTATATGGTCCAAGCATAAAACAGACAAGCCGTGAAATGCAGCGGAAAAAACTCTCAAACTAAATATGAAAATAAGATAACCTGCAAAAATAGTAGGGGAATTATTTGACTTAAATCTTTGCGTAAGAATGTTTCTCAAAATCAATGTGACACTAGCAGAAATAACCTTCAAAAAGAGAAGCTTTAATTTCAAATTTTTACCTGCGTCTACTTTTTAAGCTCTATGAAGTACAGCCCTTTATGGATGGGAAGCTTTTAGTGTAATATCATGAAAACACACTCATTGAGATGCCTTAAATGTTGAACGATCATGAAATTTAACCATGCCCTTTGTGCAAGATTTGTGCTACCTCCACAAGGTATAAGTTTTGTTTTTAATGGTGGATGAGGGAAAGTGGGGGAAAGTTACACTTTGATATATGAAATATGGTTAATTTGTTGGAACAATCGAAGGTAAAAGTGCAAAACAAAATGTGTATTAGCATATATGAAGTAGATAATTGAGAATGTACGTTGAGATCCAGGTTTGAAACAGTTGGAGGTTTGCATCAAACCATTCGAGAAACTGTTACAAAAGAATTCGAAGGAGGAAGAGACTCTGGTATCTTAATGGACTTGAAATGTTTGTCAACAATGAATATCTCTGGTTAGGCAGTCACGTTTTGCGTGTAGTTTGGTTGTTAATGCTACCAGTCAGCTTTCAGAAAATGCCTTTTTGAATTAAAGGGAGGTATCAATCTTGCGTGGGCCATTCAGTAAGGCAATGATTACTGTCACGGGAGAGTTGCTTACTAAGTTTGAGGTATGGAAAACTTAGATCAAGCGCAATGTCCTTGGAAAGTCGCGAACTGGCAACTTGCCGCGTATGGGATGTAAAATATAAACGCATAATATAGGTTGTGTAGTGCTCCTCAATATTAGAATTGTTTCGCGTGCAGTTTTTTGCAAAAGCTCTTAAGTTTCTGACAAACTTTGAATTTCATTGATTCATTGCGTGACACTGAACTGAAGGGTACGCGTGCTTAACTGTAACATTGACAAAGTTGTTTATCGTTCACTAACACTCTTCACTAGTAAGCACGTTTCGTATTTTAGCTACTCTTAATGCGCACTCTTTGCTCCTCACTACTCATAATATAGTCTAATTGTGTTAAATACAGAATCAAACTGATAATTGAGCAGGTTCGAAATCTAGTATCTACCAATGTATAAGTATTAAAACCTCAACATTGATTGTTAAACGTGCACCGTTTATAGTATAGTTAATAGTAACGGCTCGTCGTTAAAGGCTCTGAGGCGGAGCCGCCCCAAAAGATATATTAAAATGTCTATAAATAGAGTAATACGGAATTTAAAATGAAACATTTCGAGAATTTTCCTCAAACGTTAGTCTATATTTTTAGAACTGTTAACATAAATCTTTCTCAAACGGGTAGTATTTTTAAGGCTGCGCCTTTGGAACGCTGTTACATTACATGTGGCAGAGGATTGGGGGCGTGGCTATTACGGAGTATAGCTCTTGTGAGCTTGTAGATTCAGCTTGAAGAGCCTAAGGCAGTTGTACCAACCACATCATGATTTTTCTTTTAACGCTAGTTACAACGTAGGGAAATCAACAATGGTTGAACTTCCACTCTCAAATCCCTGTGTCTGTATCTCCAGTTTGATTTCATGCGTCATTAATCGACGTTTAATATTTGTTATGACAATATAAAAGATATTTTTATGTTTCGGGCGTTAGTCATTGTATAAACTAAATATTTAAAACAACTAAACAAGGACTTAATAACAGCCAAGAAAATTGCTAAAGATGGGTTTATGAAGAGTATTCAGTGCAGGGGGACCATTGACTGATGCATCTAGAAATTTCTATGGCTATATCAGGAAACTGAGGGGAAGGGAGGATGTAGAGACACTTATAGATAAGGATGGAGAAGTTACTGACGATTTGGAAAAGGCAGAGATTTTAAGTAACTGGTTCAGTGAAAGCATTAGGGACAATGAATCAGAAACAGGAGGGTCTAATTCGGAAAACGAGCTTAACAACACAATTAGAAATGACGATAGTAAAAAATTTGATATCCATCCTTATGAAATAGTAAACGAAATAAAGGGGCTGGGGAAGATAATATAACTACAGATATCTTAAAGATAGCCGGATGTGACATTGTACCTTATCTTGAAATATTATTTAAATTTAGTCTTACCACAGGACTGGAAAAGTGCAATAGTAGTACCGGTACATAAGGGAGGGGTCAGAAAAAGAGTTGAGAATTACAGGCCAATCAGTTTGACATCAGTTTGACATCAGTGGTAGGTAAATTAATGGAAAGATTGATATGCAACCACATCAGAAATATATGTGAGGAACGTAATTGGTTTTCAAGCAGGCAACATGGTTTCAGGCAAGGATATTCATGCGAATCTGTTAGTGGGATATATGCAAGATATTTCAGATGAAATGGACAAGGGAGGCCAAATTGATAGTGTAGCACTAGATCTGTCTAAGGCGTTTGACAGAGTAAGCCATAAAATGGTAGTAAATAAGGTAAAAACCATTGGAGTGAATAAGAAAGTCATTTGCTAGGTAGAAGAATTTTTAAAAGGTAGAAAACAGTTAGGGTAGGAAATGTGGTATCAAAAGAAGTGGAAGTAAAAATGGGTGTGCCATAGGGTAGCGTATTTGGACTATTGCTATTCATTATTCTAATGAATAATTGTGTTGATTGTTTACTATCTGAAATTAGATTGTTTGCAGATGACATAATGCTGTATAAAAGAATCAAAACAATAGAGGATTGTAAACAGTCGCAGGGTGATCTGGACAGGATATCTAATTGGGTTGGTAAACATGGAATGAAGATAAATGCAAAGAAGAGTCAGCTTATTAGATACACAAATAAAAAACAAAAGGTTAATTATGAATATAAGGTGGGGAAAGAATTGCTTGCTGAAGACTTGAAATGCAAATATCTTGGAATTACTTTTGGTAACAAACTTGACTGGGCAGGACACATAGGACAGGTGGTAGGAAAAGGTTTCAAAGTTCTGCACTTGTTGGAGAGAGTTATGAGGGGATGTACGAGAGAAGTCAAGGAATTGGGTTACAAAACTTTGGTCAGACCATTGCTCGAATATGGTAGTGTAGTGTGGGACCCTCATTTTACGTATCAAATACAGGAGTTGGAGAGGGTGCAAAGAAGGGCTGCTAGATTTGTTTCTGGAAATTATCGCAGAATGCAATCAGTGACGGATATGATAAAGGAGCTGGAATGGGATTCTTTGCAAGACAGGAGGAGGATGAGGAGGGTCATGGGAGTGTACAGGGCATATACTGGTGATGAGGCATGGAAAGATATTGCAATAGGTATGAAAAGTAGTACATGGAAGGGAAAAGATGACCATGACCACAAGCTGGCACTCGATTTCAGGCACAAGGGTGTGGGAAGATTCTCTTTTTTAGGTAAGGGTGTCAGGGATTGGAATGAGTTACCAAGAGAAATGATGAATAATTTACCGAAAACTTTGAAGGAATTTAAAGATAAAATTTGTAGAGGGCAAATGTAGGTGGGTGCAGGATAGGGGGAAGATGGGTGTGTAGTGAAATTGCCACCGGAGCCTGTGCTCCATTGCAATTAAATTAAGCTTACACTAAATTTATTAAACATTCCGCTGGAGTACACTAGGTAACGGTGATATAAGTTTCACCACCTAGCGAGAATTTGTCGAACGATCAGATGAAATAAGCCCGCGAAACATGTTATCCAAGTTGCTAAAAGTGTTTACACGAGGAAGTGTTTCAAAGTTTCTCTTTGAGTGTGTGCGCAGTGGCGTAGCTAGGTCAACAAGGGCCCCGGTGCAAAAAATTTATTTTGGGCCCTCGGGCAAGATGGGCGACCTTTTTGCTTGGTGTTGCTGGTAGGGGCCCCTGAGTAGTGGTAGGGGCCCCTGAGTAGTGGTAGGGGCCCCTGAGTAGTGGTAGGGGCCCCTGAGTAGTGGTGGCCCTTCCTATGTCTCAGGGGCCCCCTTAGACGACTGTAGAGCTAAAAAAAAAAGTCGCCAGTTTGCTGAGAAGGCTCGTGGGCCTCTGAACTGTGCTTTGGGTCCCCTGAGGTATGCTTGGGGGTCCCCTGAGCGTAGGGGCCCCGGTGCACTGCACCGCCTAGCCCCATAGTAGCTACGCCCCTGTGTGTGCGGTTGAGCCTGAACTCTAGAGTTACATTTTCGTTTTGAGAATGGCTGCAGCTTTCCGGTACTCTGAAATTGCAATTGAATTCGGTCTGCAATTTACTGGGAAAAAAAATTGAAACACGAGCTTAGAGTTAAATTGAAGAATCTTGGTGCACCTAAACCCCGATCTTATCGGTGAAGAGCAAAAATATTGCATGTCCAGGCAAGGGTATGTTTGCAATTTCAGCAGAGCAATGTACCGTATGATGCAGCTGAGTGATTGTGAAGTAAAAAATGCATTTTTCAGTTTCTCATGTCTTGTTACGAATTGTAATGACAACGCTTGGACGGAGAATGGTATTAGACTTAAAGAATTTTCATGTAAAGGTGAAAAAACAATGCAAGTGAAAAACATTTGATACAATTTTTACTGATACTACTTTAGGTGAATTTTGACGGAATTCACATGTCCGTTAGATTGAACTGCCAAAAATGCGTGTTTTGAGACAGAATTGTAGGGGGCAAAAAAATCGGTAGGACTCTCTCCATCGAAACTTTGACTGCAGAGGTAAAAGATTCGCAGCTTCCCCAGTATGAAAACCACGATCCGCCACTGGTTTATACTAAACGGAAAAGTGCTTGGTAAAATATTTAAAACTCGTGAAATTATTCACAAGATTCGTTCCATCTAAAGTTATGAATTTTTCATTAATTATTTAATGTTCCTACTCCAAATATTTCACTGACTGAATATTCAAACAAAACTCCGCACAGTTTGGTTTGAAAGATTTTAAACTTCATAGTTTATTTACTTAACGCTTTGATAAAATACTTTAACCCTGATACTAAAGTGTAAAGTTTCCATTTTTCGAAGTTTCGATACATATCTTAACCCATTTGAGCAAAGCTCGTACTGCATCTATAAAAAGACACTTTGAAGTTGTCCTATATCTTGGATAGAGGAAGCTGTTTATGCTTGAGTGTAACCAAGTTGCTGAAGTTTTGCCTTCAGCCAGTGTAATGGGCAGTGCCATTGGTCTATCTTTTATGTTTAGTATGCCCAACGGTCAGATCAAAATTCATATGACTTGATACGGATTTTACCTTTTCGTAATTTCTTTCCTATGGCTGTTTGTTGAAAGGGAAACTTACTGCAGTTCTGTAAATAAGCAGTTTCTGAGGTTTCCTGTATTTTGTCAGTGCTAACATTCCAATAGTTTGTAAGTGGCTAATTGTTGTCTCCTGTACTAAGTTTGTGAAGCCACATTTTACTTCGTTGATAAGGGGTTGATTTGGTGGATGTTTTGAAGCCAGTCATAAGAGTGGTAAATTATACCAGTGATGCTGAAGTTTCTAGAAGTTGCCAAAACTCCAGAACAGAGCAATGAACAGCTTTCGGTAAAACTGTTTCAAATTTATATATAAAAAATGAAATATCTGCGAAGGAAATTGTGCAGTTTCTACCTTTCTGTATTGTGTAGGTTGTACTGCTAATTGTCGTGCTGGTTCATTAATTTGTAGCATCTTAAAAAAAAAAAAAAAAAAGATACACCCTCTTACTATACGGTTAACATTTTAAGAAGAGTTCATTGAGGGTAATCTTCCAAAATTTTTCGAAGGTAAGATAATTTGCTGGGAAGCTAAAATCTGTTTGTCAACAACGGTTCTTTTTTGACAAATGTTTTGATTACTTCGCGATAAAGCTGTTACATGTTGGACTTTCTGGAAGCTGAAATGGATAGCTGAAACAATTTGTATTTTTGATAGTTTCAATTACGAACATCAAGATTCTCTGCTTTTACGACGCTTTTGGCAAATACCGTTCTTGAAGTGATGTAGTTGATACATTTAGTAAATCTCTTAAAATAACTGTAAATATATACTTCATAACTTCACTGATAGCAGAAATTCTTACTCTCATGGCTTCACGCATAGTCGAGGTCGTTTGATAGTGATTGTTCTAAGTCAATGTAATTTCCCGTTCATAAAAATTGCTTTTATTGATCCGAATTGGAATGAAGTTGAAGAAATCGAAGATGGTAATGTTTTTGTTGAAACGTCTTTTTTCAAATTTGTGTACGAGGCAAGTCACTGCAGTCTGCGTTTTACGGAAGCTCGTGAATAGATATGATTACTAGAAGCTTATAAACTCTCCCCCTACCCATGCTGTTCTTACATGATTATTTACCCGTGGCTAGAAATCTCTTCCGAAGATTACAGTATTGTTTTTTGGTTGTTGAATATATTAAGAATTTTGAATACATTCACAATTGCTGTAGCCATTAATTTTTAAGGTATTAAAGTTATTGTGTTGTGGAAATTGTTTACAGGTAACCGAACATGGATTCATCCCCCAGATGCCCTACAACGCGGTCACATAGCATATCTAGTCAAGGTAAGTGTAGAAAATTTTGGTTAAGATGCTGTCTTACATTTGATTGAAATTTCTCTTCAGAACTTGCTTAGCCTTGTGGCCTTGCGAGCGGTTCGTTCTGAGCTGTGTGCCAATAGCTTGAAAGTCCCTTAGTTCTTTGTGCTTGGTAACAGAAGTAGGTGGCTCGATTTACCTGAACGCTGCTGGAGCAATGAGCAGGCAATTGTTCCAGCAGGATGACATTCCTGCTTTCTCGCGGCAGTGTTGCGGTTGCTGCCGATGTTGGCCGAACCAATTCGGCTAGACTCGTCGCGATCAGCTGCTCTTTTCGCTGGGTGTGGCTAGCGTAGATTTATTATAGCTAGAAGTTTTGTGGTCTGTGTAGATGAATTCAGAACCGGCGCTAAAAGGCGGGGGGGGGGGGGGCGGCTGATAAGTGGAATAAAAGTTTCGGGGTCCCGCCGGACAGGTTGCCTAGCTAAATATCAAACATAGAAAACATTCATAAAGGTGATACTTGATTTTTAATTAAAAATTTACTTTACCCAAAAATAAAAGTTTAAAGTAAAACGTTGTCGGGGTGGGTGCCTAAGAACGCTTATCTGGGGCCCGAGAATCCTAGTGCCGGCCCTGTATGATTTGGATCACATGTAACATAGCTGTCTTTAGCTTGGTTCTCGCGGGACAATGAAAGTTCCATGTTACCGTTTGGACCCCACCGTTGCCTTCGGTAACGGTCGAAGCCCAGGATGGACTATTAAAGCGACGCGTTAAATGTAAAGTTAATGACTTGTCCACAGAGTAAATATAGATACCTTTCCATAACTACACAGCAATTTTTGAGGCTAGATTTTAATGTAGAGGGAGGGGACTTTGATACACACTGAAAGCCATTGCAGACTTCAATGACAGATTTTTTTAAATAAAAACCAATTAGGGCAGGTCATTTTCTGGTTATAGGGATTTGCGAGGAATAAATAGGAAAATGTTCTCGCTATTCGTAGAATAAAATTTGATGAGGTAGTACCGCCGATAGATATTGGCGAATGTATATAGCATTCTGGGGAATTTAGTAAGAGCTTGTAATGATGGACCATCGTCTTGGGATTCAATAAAGTTGCAGGGATTATATAGGTGTAAGGGCAGCACAAGAATTATTGCGGGAAGTACAATTAGAAAGGTGCAGTTAGGAAGTGATGTCTGAAAGCTTAATGTGTTTAAGTAAATTATGCGTATTTTCCCCTGTCGAAGTACTTTGACTTGGAGCTTCGTACAGTGCTTATTTCGAAGGGCCTATCTTGGTAAGGAAATTTCCCTACCATTACGAATCTTTCTTCAATCGCTATCATAAAGTAAATTGTTTACCTTTTCTAGATAATTGATTCGATAGACAAATTTACCACACGCCAAGTGTTTAACATAATTCGTCCCATTTTATGACTTTTATGTCTCCCAAATGCTGCCATGTTAAAGAAATGAGTTTCTTCCTTGAAGCATCATCAGAAATGTATTCTATTCGATATGACCTGTTGCTGAAATTGTTTATAACAGCCCTGCACGTACCACTCTTGTGATAGGTCTTTCAGTACTTCTGGTAGGACCATTAAAAAAGGTTGCAACTTATTTTAACAGACGTTTTTTGTTCGACAAATGTTAATACGAAGTGACCTTATGTCTTGCACATAAGGTTGAAAAATCTCATCTACAGATTAAAATGCTCGTAACTAATTTGATGTGTCCTTACAATTTTTGCAATATCTGTTTTAACCTACATGAGTGGTTATGTAGACATTCATTCACCAGATTTCATAAATTCGCTCCATGGTTGTTACCAGTCCGTGAAGACAAGCGACCCTAGTTTATGGAAGTTTCTCAAAAGTCGACTACAGCCGAAATATTGCTGACGTAGCTCCACATCGTGTTCGTGGAATAAGTATATCTAAGAAACTTCCATTTCTCCCAACTGAAACTATTTCTGATAGCAACGTTATGAAATGGTAAAATACGGTTTCCTTTTTTTTTTTTAGTATAGATACTGGGAACTAGTTTTCAAGCAGTGTAGCATTTCCCATGGGCCCTCAAATCTGAATTGTCGATATTAAATCCTAAATTTGACTATAGAATCTGGACTGACCCTGCGTCGGCTGGCACGGAAGTTAAAGCCCCTGAGGAGAAAGCGATCTCGTGCACTCTGCACTGGCCTCTTGCACAATTCGCATTCTAGTCGGTTTTCTGCTTGCGCTTGTCCAGAGTTTTTTGTACCAGCAGAACTGGTCAATGGCCTTTTCTCAACACATTTGACAGTGTCGTTGCTCTCAACCTGCAGATCCGTAATTCAGATTACGGAAAGTGTGTATTTTATGCTAAACCCAAATAGTTAAATTTCTTTGTTTCTATGATTTCGTACAGGGTTTTCATTTTTTGTCATTAGATTTTTCAGGTATGGGGCGTGTTACTTTAGTCTTAGTCTACATATAGTTTCATTGCATAATACCAGTTTATTTATACCTTTTCTTTGAATCAACAGTATCTAATGTTGCTGTCTCAAATTTACCCCACGGCAAGTGTTGAACATAATAATTAGTCCCATTTTATGACTTGTATTAGTCTCCCAAATGCTGCCATGTTGAAGAAACTGGTTTCTTCCTTGAAGCATCCTCGGAAATGTATTCCATTCGATATGACGTGTTGCAAAATTGTTTGTAACAGCCTCGCACGTAGGGCCTACCACTCTTGTGATAGGTCTTTAAATATTTCTGGTAGGACCATTAACGAAGGTTGCAACTTATTTTAACAGACTTTTTTTGTTCGACAAATGTTAACACGAATTGACGTTATGTCTTGCACATAAGGTTGAAAATTCTAATCTACGGATTAAAATGCTCTTAATTCATTTGATGTATCATTACAATTTTTGCAATATCAGTTTTAACTTAGTTTCCGAAACTTATATGATCGCACCGTTATGCGGTACACACTGAAGATTGTCCAGTTTTCGAATTCCGAGAGGACTCTGCATGCTTTTCACAATGCTCGATCCTAGGCTCAATGGACTCGGCGAACTCCTTAAAGGGACGACCTTCGAATACTTGCGTACCTCCAGCGTTCGTGAAAGTTGTCCTCGTTGCTTGTAGCATTGTCGGTGGGAAAGTGTACACGCTTACGTAGAAAGACACACTCTAGAATTTTTTTTGTATTGCAAATAATTTAATTCAGTCTGTAAAATCTTTCATGTATTTCCGTAAATTTAAATATAAGCAATGGACTATAGGTAAGACTTAATATTAATTTGTGAAGGAAATTACTCTCACACCTGCTCCCTCTCTCCCTGGCTACTTTGTGCAGTATTGTAAGGTATCGTTATATACTTTAGTTCCCATCAGGAGTGAATTTCGTGAAGTCGCTGGGGTTTTAAACATGGCTAATGAGGTATTTCTCAACAAAAACAAACCAGTCATAGATTCCGATCAAGTAGTATTGTAGTACTGGTTTCTTCACAAAAAGCCAAAAGTAAACTGCACAGATAAGATACTTTTAATTTTGTTACACAGTAGCTACCTGTTTTATCTGTATTATAGTGTAACCTCCAGTAACTGAGTGGAAGGGTGCAGATACTTAAAGAATGAAGACATCAGTCATGGTCAGTTGATTATTAAAAAAAGGTTTCATCTAGCCACTTTTGACTATAGGGTTCAGGACCTCCATAGCATCATATTAGGAATAAGTGGTAGTGGGGAGTTTCGATTAAATTTGCATGCAATAGCATTTTATAGTTTTGTGAGGAACATGTAAACAGTTGGATCCACTGGGAAAGTGTAAAGGAAATGTGTCTAGCTTAATTGCCCTATCCTTACCAAATTTCAACTTCCATCTAAAACAGTTCCATATTTCACATGAAGCACTGTAATTATGCTTCAGATTTCCCAGTGGCTGAAGTATGGAAAAAAGGGGAATGCATCTACAAAGGGTCTCTCAAACATGGTCATTTTATGAGACGGAAAGAGGCAATTTTTCTTAGAGGCATTGTCAGGAAACTGCCTTCTCAGTTTAATTTAAAAAAAGTGTTAAACTTCAAGACTGACACGATTTGAACATTACAAATAACTTCAATGAAGGTTCGAATCGTGTTTTTTTTACAAGTTATTGGGATTCAAATGACTACTTTGATGCTTATTGTGTAATCTGATTTACTGCCTTATTACTAAGAGTTCAAAAGGAATTCATTTCACGTTTGAGCAAAAAAATTAGAAATCGTTCTGATTCACCCCTCCCCACGGGGTGCTATAGAACATAAAAAAATAAAAAATTTAAATGACAAATGGTTCTTTCACTCAAAGCAGTCTTAAGAAATATCCACATTTTTAAAATTCCAACCTCCTTTCACCTCAAAACTGTTCAAATTCGCCCCACTTTATGGTATACAATTTATTTCAAAATTTGTGATTGAAAGGATTTTCCCATAGTTAATGGAGTAAAACCATTTCTTCCAACTCTGAATGGATATGGTATAGCTGAAGATGAAAGGATTTTTAAATTGATGTACCACATATATATATATATATATATATATATATATATATATATATATATATTCTTTTCAGATTTCGAATGTAGCCCTGCAGCACTTACTATTTTAATATAAGTTGTTAGTCCTGTACATTTCCAGTGATCTTTCTAGTAAGAAAATTCTGTATCCTTTCCACCCACATCGTGAAATCTGCTCTTGTACATTATAACAATATCTTAACTTAGTCCACAACCTGAAGGTTTATCCAAGCTTTAAAATTAAAAAAAGAAACTGCTATTGTTGAATAAACTTCGATTTGCCTAAAGGCTAGTGGAAAGATACTGTTTGGAATATAACCTCAGTTTCCCCATAATTCCTGGTCCAGACTTGAGCATTCTTTTATCAACTATTTTATGAAATCAACAGAGTTAAGGTATGATTTGTTCTGGCCTCTTTTCTTCTGAAGAATCCAGTTGAGTTTTAATGACTCTGCCATGACCCTAATAAAAAAAAAAATCGCTTTTAAGTACCACACTGATTAAAATTTTAATAGTGCTTGGTTCAACATTTCATGTCTCGAAAAGCAGATTCTGCAAAATTAAAGCAATTTGTTACAAAAATGTTTTAGAATTTTAAGGAAACGTTTGAAGATTATCTTTCAGGAATTCCTTGCTTTGAAATATTAACCAGTTTCTGAATTGCTGAATAAATCGGTTGCTACTTTTTATTTAAGAAACTATGCAATATTGGCTATTTCTACAAAATCTTGTACAATACAGTAGTGAAGTTGAGTGGTTACCAAGGTGAATAGTATGGGACTAGTAGAGATTGCCCTAAATTTAGTTTCATTTTTGGCTCAATACTGAACCTCTCATTGTTACTTATTGAAGATCCTTTGGCCTGATGAGTTGAACGCTGGCTCTCTTCAGCTGTGCTGATGGACTACCTAATTGTAGATGCATAAAATTTTCAGGAGGAGATACTTTGCTATTTTTTATATTTGTTCACCAGGTAATGTATTTTGTATTTAGTGGTATTTATATTAGTGTTAAATGTGATTGTTTTGTTAAAAATAAGATGTAAAGCTAATAGCAATTTGCTACTTTTTGAGTTTACTAAAACTAAAAACTTTTCAGTTTCTGGGCAACACTGAAGTTGACCAACCAAAGGGTATTACCGTTGTGAAGGAGAGCATACGTAAGCTACAGTTCAATCAACAGCTGCGCAAAGCTGAAGGAAACAAGACTCCCAAAGTAGAACTAACAATAAGTATTGATGGTGTTGCTATCCAGGAACCAAAAACAAAGGTTTGACTTTGACATTCTTCAGATTTCATTTCTTAAATAAGTATTCTGGAAAATTAGTGTTACCATTGCTAAATATTACATGCTCAGTCACTAGACATCACTTTTGCCAGATGTAATCAAGCTTTATGTAGCAACTTTTTAATGTTTCTTTTAAATTGATAAGCTACTTTGGACGAAGCCAAAGTAATAATCACCTTAAGTGATTTGGAGGACGGAGAGTAAAAGTTTCAGAGAACTGAAACCTGATGCTTTCAAATATTTTGATGTATGAAAATGCAAAAAAAAGTGTTCAAATAAGTTCTTAGCTTTGAAGGTAAAACTAGTCTTAATATTTTTACAGATAATGGAAAGCTACATGAAACTAAAGATTTGATACTTACTATTTTACCCAATAAATTTTTAGGCCTATAATAAGGCTGATAAAGGGCAGGTCCTGCCTTGTCTTTGAAAATAGTTTTAGTTAAGACTTGATCAACCCTCTTTCCCTTGCCACCTGTCTGTATTAATCACGACAATTGTTTAAGAAAATTTCGGGTTCTATTAGATATAGAATAACTAAAACATATATATACCCAAACAGACTTGTATGAACTTCAATATTGTCATGGCTTAATGTGTGAAGTTTTAATTTGTTCAGGTTCTTATTACAGAGAAAATCTCATGGCTTGACACTACAATTTAGCATTTGTATTTCCTTTTCCAGCGTATAATGCATCAGTATCCCTTGCATCGCATCTCTTACTGTGCTGATGATAAAGGTGAAAAGAAGTTCTTCAGTTTCATTGCCAAAGAGGCAGATTCAGAAAACCACAATTGCTTTGTCTTTGTAAGCGATAAACTGGTGAGTCTTGTTGAATGTAAATAGTGAGAAAGTGTGAAAGTTTTTATATATTTAAAAGTTAAATTCCATATTTGGTGTATTGATAGTGAGTTTTAGATTCAATTACTTTCTAAATATTCTTTATGAAAGTTATGGATGCAATATACTCAGAACAATAGTTTCGGAAACAGTGTGATCAGTGTACCTTTTGAGTTGTATGTGTGCTAACAAAGATAGTTAAATGTTATCTTGAAAAAAGTGGCAGTATTATTTTGCAAAATTTAGAAATTGTGTGCCGTTTCTAATTATATAGAACTGTTTGAACTTTATTTAAACTGTAAAAAAAACAAAAAACAAAAAAAACTGCTACTTTGATCCAATTCTTAATACTGGAGTAAATCTTGTTAAAACTGACAGTATGCTCACTAAATATTAATAAATCCTTCCCCCCCCCCCCCCCTCCATTCTCTGGAGTAACTCATCTGTGATGAACATTAATGCTATATTAAAGATGTGTAAAAATGAATACTGTGCCCTGATATATATGAAAAAAGGTGGTCTAATAATAAAATTTAATTTGTTCAAAGTTCATGGAAGTTGGAATGTTTTAAGATTGAAGGATGTGCTAGAATATTTAATGTACCTACACCATCCTTAAAGGGGGAAAGGGGAAAATCTGATTGGGAGAAAATGCCTTGTTTGTGCAAGGCACATGTGGATGCAACATAAGTACTGAGCTTGGTGGGTATGTGGGAAAGCTCAGGCATCACATTCAGTAGGATGTAGGTTCAAATCCCAGTCCATTCACATTTTGGTTTTCTGTAGTTTTCAAAGTTAAAGGCCATTGCTGAATTCCTCCACATTTCTTGCCCTTACCTCTGACAGTCATTTCCCACCTTTTTAATGGCCTCTAACTAGCTGTAAAACCCTAAGGAAAAAATTGCTACTAGGTAGTTTTCAGTAAATCAAAAGTTATCAGATTGGGAGCTCAAGGTATTTAGTTCTGCACATTATCAAAGATCAGCTTTATTCCAGATGACTATAGTTACCATTGCCTGTAAAATGTGTTATATTTGTAAAGACGTGTTACTTGTTCTACAGCTGATTTTCTTATCCTGAAATTATTTGCAGAAATTGCTAGAGTATTTTGTTTAAAAAGTTGGACGGTATTTGACTTTTAAACCTGGGTAATGGAAGCTTAGGGGCTTGGGAAAGTTACAAATTTTTGCAAGTGATTTGGACTGGGGGGGGGGGGAATGCTGTTAGGCAGTGAAGTAAGGAAGGATAAGGAATGTAAAACCTAAACTTTAATGCATTACTATTATTAATATAGCTTTAATAGTATTTGATGTGGTAGGAGCTAAGATAAATATGTCAGCCTCACTAGATTAAAATCACTACACCAGGAGTAGTCATCACAGGACTATCAAACTGTGTTTACTTGTAATATTTAACTTGGCTAGCTGTATTTACTCAAATTTGAGGTGTAAATCTGCCTTTTACGTTTTGTTATACATTCTTTTAGCAGGTGATATTTACCATGCTGCATATGAAACAAATGCCTTAGTACATATTTATATAATCTGAAAATGGCAAATGAGCTTTGGTTTCTTAAGCTGATAACTTAAATGAAACTGTGCCAAACCACTGGATATATGTTTATTCAAGAACCTAATTATACGTTTGTCTGCATTTCTAAGTTTGACGATGGAGGGTATTGTAGCAGTGCCACTTGGTATTCTTTTGTAGAAGAAAGCATTGCAGTAGTAAGCAGGCGTGGGAAATTTGAAAGTTTTGGCACTTCAAACAGCTGGTTAGTGCTGTCATTGGCACTATGTCCATGGCCAGTGAAATGTGAACCATGGAGAGAACATGGTGTGCTTAGCAGTAGGCGCAGATCAGTTGGTCACTGAATGTGTTGTGTAGCTGGCTGTGAAGTATAGCCAGAGTGTAAAAGGTGTATGAGCAAATGCAGTGAAAAACTGATATACGTGTAAAATAGGATTATCAAGTCTGATGAAAGTTTTTGTTAAGTTGGTGGTGTTGGATGAATGCTTAAAGAAGCCAAATTAAAATAGTTTTTTTTGTGAAATAGCTGCAATAATTTACTCCATGGTGATAGCTAGTTTTTATAAGTCAGTTTAAATCTGGGTGTCAGCCATATGAGGTGAACCTAGATCTTTAAATTAAACTTTTGGAAAAGATTTAAACAGTAAAACTTACCAGTGAACGAGTAAAATGGTAAACAAGCGTGACTGTGGATAAGTGGACAAACCATGAAACTGTAACAGTATGCTGCACAATGCTCGTAAAGAACACCAATATGGTATGAATGACTAGTCGGAATAGTCTATGAACTAATTAAGATAAACAGAACAAAAGTACTGGTAATATGGACATGATCTTTATTAAATGAATCGGTGGAATAATTTTGAAGTAAATTACACGAGGCTAGAGGTTTACTATGCTATGGCAACCATGAGGTCAGATTCACTCACTTGAGGATACAGCATGATCACTAAATTTTGGTGTTACTGTGACCTGGAGGAAATTGAGAGTGAAGGTGGCATGTGTCTTTATTGGGTATGCTGGAGGACTATGCTTCATGTTGATCAGTGTTGCACATGTGTGTAACCAGAAATTGCTGCCGTTTCATTCAGACTCTGCATCTCACCTCGACACGCTCACTGTAAGGAAACTCGACACATGCGCTAAAACAAATTATACGAAATTCCCTATATTGTATATATTACTCGCAATAGTTTTGCCAATTGCATAGTTGTAAGGTAGTTGTCTTTTTAAAATGCTCTGATGCACATGTACAATGTTTCATTTGTAATGCCAGACACTCTTCTTACAGTCTGAAGAAATTACTTTAACAATTGGGCAAGCATTTGATTTGGCTTATAGAAGATTCCTCGAAACATCTGGAAAAGACTTAGAGTTGCAACGTCGTTTTGTCCTTCTGACACAAAAGGCAAGCCGCTTGGAAAATGAGGTTGCTGTGTTGCGTCAGAGGTTAAGTGATGTTTCAAAAATAAAGGGACAGGTAAGTGAAATAAAAAAGCAATCATTATAATTGTACGTGCTAGTAGTGTTCATTACTTGAAATTATCATCAATTGGACTGAACCAGTAATATAGCCATTATTACTGTTGCAAAATTTTTAAATGCCACTGTTTGTTTATAGTAATAGGAACTTAGGTACTAATGACTTTTGTATACTAAATCTATTATTCTTGGAATTTGGAAAGTGAGTACTTTGGTACTAAGGACATTCTACACTGCAAAATGTTTGATGTAGACCTGTATAAATTAAGGGGGGGGGGGGAAATGGTTCCTTTAAGCAAATGATTGCTAGGTATAGATTTGTGATAAGGCTCTACTGTATCTAGGCAGAAGGGTAGCGGACATGGCTTTAAAATTCTACATTCAGTGCACTAACACCCCCTCTGCCCCCCCACCTCCAATTAAAAATTTTAGCAATTGTTAGAGTATTCGTGTTAAATCCTCAATAATTTGATTTCTCTTAGTAATGCTGCAGTTTCAAATTCTAAAATATTGGTCCTTACAGTTGCAGGTTTTAAATTATCATTAATTATATTGCATTTTTTATTTATTGCTAGGTAATTGTCCTTATTGTAAAATAATTTTAATTATTGGTTTAATTATGTTTGCAGAGTGATGTTGAAGAATACATGGCTAAAAATGGAATTGTTGATTTACTAATAGTTGATCAGCCTACAATCAGCTCAAGTGCAGAAACTTCACCTTCTTTCAATCAGTCCGATTCATCATCCTCGGACCAATTGAGCAGTCCTCAGAATTTGCAGAACAGGGTAACAGTTTAACAGTTATTAAAGTTCTGCACTTCTCTCATTGTAAATAGTAAATTTAATGAACCTATCCCTTTACTTGGTTGATTGTGCCACCATGATCTTGTCTCCCACTGACATGGGAATAGCCATTTAGAGTAGCCCAAGTTGTGAAAGATTCATCTTCAAATGAAGAAAAATTTCGGCGGGTCAAATGTACCCGGGCCCGCCGGCTGAAGGGGGGCCCGATCACCGGCTGCAGGGCTTCGAAGCCAAGAATCTGCCTATAGTTGCCAGTCTAGTTTGCAGAGCTAAAAAAAAAAAAGGTAGCCCATTTTACCCCAAGCCTGAAATTCCTAGTGCTGGCCCTGTCTATATTAACATGATTATTTAAATATAAAAAATGTCATTTACTGTAAAAGATGAAAAAAGTGGCCAAATACACTATTGAAAAATGTAAAAGGACATTGTTTCCTTACAAATAGTAGCAATAAGTTTTAGCATGTGCCAATTGCACTTTGAGTATAGACAAATTTAATATTTTCAATGTATGAAAGATTTAAATTTGGCTACAGAAAAATCATTGTTCTACTATTTCACCATAACTGAAAGTCTTGGACCAGTATATACATAAAATGTATTACGTTTGCAAATTTTGTTGAGCCTCATGTGCAAAAGGAAAAAAAATTACACTAAAGTAGATTCGTTCGTGAAATTGATGCTTCCAACAATTTAAATGCTAAAACTGCCAGTGTTTCTCAAACCTTAATTTTCTTCTTTACATAAATTTCCATTCAGAATCATACTTTCAACCTTGACTATAAAACTTTATGGATACTTAAAGATTTTTGCTTTTTGAAGGAAAATGGAAACCTGCTCGAATTTCAACTCCAGTTCAAATTCAGCAATGGAATGAACAGCCCACCTTTAACACAGTCTCCAACGTCCGTCCAACCTCCACCTGTACCACCACGTGCATTTGAAGCATCAAATTCAAAACCCTTTGGAGAATTCACAAGGTATGTTCAGCTAATTGCTATTAGCATTTTGCATAGTTTTCTAAAAGTATAGCCACAAAGAGAGATCTATAGTCACTCATTTTAAAATTCCATTACAGTGATCTTCCAACGGTTGGTAGAAAGCTGGAGGGGCTTCTCTTTGAAGAACTTGAAGATGACTTTAATCCAAGAGCATATGAGCAGTCTACTAATGGTTCACAGTTCCATCCTCCTCTTTGTAAGTTTGACTAGGATCTTGAAATAAAAATTGGGATAATTAAAAAAAAATACACTGAATTATTAACATGATTAGAAGAATTTATAAGATTATGGTCTTTGTATAGAAATATTAAGCTTCTGATTAAAGAGTTTCTATTTCTGCTTTGTCAGTATGTAAACTACTAGGGTCTTCGTTATATAGGATCATGCTTACTAGTTTGAACTTGGTGGTTTTTTTTTTTTTTTTTTTTTTTTTTTTTAGTGAAAAATATGTTTGATTCTTGTTGCTTGAAAGCTTGACAAGACTTAACACAGATTATATCTAAAGCTCCATTTAGTTGCCAATAAAACTATAATTTTAAAATGGGACCCAGTCACAAGTGTACTTAGATCGATGTTAAAAAATCTTCTACAGTTTATGTAAATGCAAATTGCACTTGTTTCAGTGGCTCCACCGCCAAAAGCTTCTCGTGATGCATCACGTCGTCTCTCTGCCCAGAATAACGGTTCACTGGATACATTCAAGGAAGATTTGTTTGGTTCAACCCCATTCAACCCAGAAGTTAGCATAAATAACACACAATCAACAAATATTCAGTCTAGTTCAGTTACAACTGATCCATTTGGTATGGGAGACTTCAGTGTAGGTGATAACACAAATCCTTCACAACAGGAACTTGAATCAGCCATTGGATTTATAGACAAACGCTTACTTGAAATGAAGGTAATTGTATGTCATCTTGTCATTTAATACAGGTGTACAGTGTAAAAAGTTGTATTAACTGCAGAACAAGCCTCAAAACTTTTGGTAATGTATTTCCTTGTTTCAGTGGATAGTATTGTTGCCAGTTATAAATTTTCATAGCTATGGCAAACTGATTCAGTGTTGCGTGTCTGATTTTTTTTCAAATTGTAAGCATTACTTCGTCTTTGACTTGGGAATTATGAATCTGGAAAGTTCTGTACTATTTGCTTCCTATTTATATCTGTCCTAAGTGCACAAAGTTCAGGTCATTATATTATCATAAAATGGAATCTTTATAGACTATGGATGTTATAGCTTTTGAAGACTGAGAAGCTTGTGCAGAAAGGAAGGTATTACAAAACATTAAATTCAGAGCAGATGATCAGTGAATACATGAAATAACTAAGGTGGATACCGAAGAAAATTGAGGGTATTTCGAATGAAGAAAGGTACGAGAGCTTTGTGGGATTGGTTGCTGTCCACAGTAATGGATGATCTGAATCACATTATCTTGAAAATGTCTGTTTAGAGCAGAATAACTCTCCTGGTGCATTGATTTAAAACTAAGCATTATTCTTGGATGTAGACAATGTCCTCACAATAAAAATTTTACTTCTAACATTTCTCGAACTCTGTTGGTGGTTAGCTCTTTACTCAAAGCCTTTAGATGGAGACAGTTGACTAATCATTGTTATAAATTCATTCTTTTGTTATCTTAAGTATTTTACAGATTTCCATTATATTGTTCCCCAGGTTTGCTAGCACTGTTGGGTGTGATCTCCCTGCCTCCCTCCCCCCTCCTTCAGATGCAATAAAGCAGTCTTCAGATGCAATTATAACCAAATTGTTAAAACAATAGATGTAACAATGAAACTATTAAGGTGTTATGGTTTGGAAAAGTTGGGAATCTCGGAAAAGTTTACAGGATGTGTAGGAATCTGTAAGTCCAGTAAGTGTGAAAGTGAAACTATAAACATGTTTTGAGGCAAAAATAGGTGCCAAACAAGGAAACTGCTTGTCTCCAACACTTTTTAATCTCTTTTTAGAAAATACTGTGAAGAGTGGCATTGATGGAAGCATAATTACATATAGGCAGTGTAAGGTATCCCTCGTTCTATTTTCAATATTTCGTTTAAATCCGGCCAAGTTTGAGGTTAACTTCAGTACACGATACCACAGTTTAAATCGAGTTAACAACACTTCTAGTACAGTAAAGTGAATAAATAACACATAACCAACATAAATAAACCATAAAAAGCAATAAAGCCATGATATTTCAGCAGGAAATAGGTTATTTCACATAAGAGTAAACTTCCAATACCAGATCCTAACATTAATCAGGGAGATATTCTGAACAGATTTAAAAGAAGTAAATGGTAAATAATAGTAAATATATTGCCTAAACAAACCTTTTATCGTGATTAAGCATTATTCCTGAGAAAAACAGATAATTCCAATATAAAGCGAATCTAACCCTAAAATTTGTCATATACCAGATTTTGGTATTTCGGGAGAGATTTTTATAAAGTAAAGAGTGTAAAGAACTAATAATATTCAGGCCTAGACCTACCATAACCATAACTTTACAGTAATATGTAGTTTCAGTAAGATTTAAAGCCGTTTGAAGAAATATGATAACACATCTGCATAAGCTATTTACATAAACGATTTGAGACCTTTTAAATAGTCTCAGGACTTAAAAAGTAGATAAAAACATGATAATATCAGCTTTCAGTTTTAATAAGTTTCAAGTAGTTTCAATCCGTAAAATATGAAATACTAGTAAAGAACAGAAAGCCGGTAAATCGACTAAATTATCAAGCCTTTCAGAATTAATTCCGATAAAATTAAACCATTTCAAAAGCGCTAAGAGCATGTAAATGCCAGTAAACACACATAATTAATTTTCTATAAATAAGACATTTCACTAACCTGTAGTTTGTTAATCCAATTTCGTAGTAACTTGCCAGAGGCACCGTACACAAAATATGCTTTTTCACTGATTTTAAACACTGTCCTCCCATATAAAGTAAATAATAAATTAAAGCGATCCTAAAGAGAATTAAATTCATCTAAATCTTGTAGTTTCCAACTGTTTAAGTATTTTTAAATGCCATCTGAACATATAAAATAAATCACTCGACTTTAACATTTTCTCATTTAAAAGCCTACTTAGTTTCCGGGCTAAAAAGTAGTTTGTCTTAATGACCTATTCTTCTAGTTTCGTACATATTAATTTCATGCCATTTAAAGTAATAGAACCGATATTAAAGAATTTTCTAAAAACACACTGTAATAGCGCACGTGTAAATAATAGAACAATTTATTGTGTCCGCGATATTGCACCTACAGAGATGAAATAACCTTTAAAATACGCAGTTTAATTCAGGCTTCACATTGGTAATTTTTCCGGTTTAATAATCAACTTACTTTCAGAGCTACACACGAAAACATAAATAATAATTATAGCTGATTGTTAGAAATCACTGTTTTTGCAATAACTCAATCAGTTTCTGACAGATCTAAATAAAGTTTACAATTTTTGTGAGGCTAAAATTGGGGCCGATATTTTGAGCCTAATTTCATGTTTGTAATTAAAGCCGATTTAAAAAAAGTTCGAAAATGCTGACGATGATGCAAGCCTTTAACCATGACCATATTTGGTCATCCTATCAGACGTACAATTAAAGCTTAAACAAATTAAAACTTTTTATCAAACAATACACCCTTAAACTCCAATAACTTTTCCAGTTCCAGATTTTAAATTGAACACTTGATAGCTAAGTTATTAAATTAAACATATGTGATTGTGTAAGATCGCGGAGGCACTCAGCCGGAGCCCCACCTCACGTGAGGGAAAGCTATATAGGCACGATAGCGCGCGTAGGTTTAGCTTCGGTGTTGCAGTCTCAATTCAAGCGTGCAAGAGTGAGCACGTCTCGGCTAGCCCGGGTGGCTTAGGCGGGAAGCGAGTCTACAACGTGATGGCTACTTGACCCATAGCTGCCATCTTATGTGTTAGTATGGCCAGCCAGAGTCACGCTTGACGGCAGCCATGTTCGAATTTCGGCACCATGAACATTCAGACTAACAGTTTTCAACTATGACTTTCTAAATTTAAGTTTCAATTTTGGGGTTAGTGCGTGTTTTGCTCTGTTTCGCAATCTGTGATCTTTGGTGAACGATTTTATCCGATTGCCTTTGCTAACTGTGTATCTTCATACTAAATGTGAAGGTTTCAAGAATATATGGCAGTTATTTGACTTTTGACTTTCATTTCTACAATAGCACCTTTCTTACAGGAGGTTAAATCTGTAAGTGGCGACTGTGGTCAATTTTAACAGTTAGCATACCATTGGTTTAACACGGTAACAGAACTTTTCAGGACTTAGAATATTTTCGGAAGACTTCTAGCTCAGGTGATGAAGCAGATACCAAACCCCGTATACCCGCTTAGTCCCTGACAGCAGGAATGTGAATGTACTAGCTTAAGAGGCAAATCAAGGAAGAGCTGAGAAATGAAGGTGCTTGTGAATGAATTAAGGAAGTTTTATAGATAAATTTTGAGAATACAAAATACAGATGTCTGAACATAGATGTGAATAGAGTAGCTTTGGAAAGAGTAGATTTAAGTAACTTGTGGCTATTGAATGAGATGAACACTTCACAAATATTGTGGCAAGGATACAGGCAAGAAATGGGTGACATTTTGTAATGTGGGGGGGGAGGGGGGGTTGGTCAAGAATATTAAAACTTAGAATCTAAGAGACCATAATACTGCCAAGTGTTCTTTGATGCCAAACTAAGGACTATAACCAAAATGATCAAAAATGTCTATGAAATTTGAATTCTCAGAAAAATTTCATCCAGTTAGAGGTAGACTAGAGGGGAGAAAAAATAGGCAGTCATAAGGACAAAGGCTAGGGTGGTATGGTAGCATGAGGTGCAGATCATCGTCAAAGATGTGCTAGGATGTTTCAAATGGAAGAGACTGGAAACATTCATGTGGCTTGATGCAGCAGGGCAAGCAGTCAAATGTTTTAGGTGTGGAGTGTCTGGGCTCATTGGAGAAAGCTAGCTGGTGATGTGGATTGGCTGGTCAATGATGCCATTATAGTAAGTAGAATGCTTTGGTGCAACATGAATGCAAACAAGAACAGGGAGGCAGTAGTATGGAAAAAACAAGACAATTCTTAAAATATTCCATCTTGCATTTCGTGCAAGAGGATGATGAAAGGTTTGTGTGTGTGTGTACACACACATTTCGTCTCTTATGAATGAGCTTTCGGTGGTTAGCTATGGGCGGAGAAAGTAGTGTGGATGGGTAGTGTCTGCAGTGTAAAAACTGATTTGTGGCAGAAAATATACTCTGAAGGGGCAATGAATAGTTTGAAGGGCAATGTTGGTGAAATGTTAGCTGAAGATTAAAGTGAGGTAGAAGTCTGGTGTCTAGGATATGTTGGTAAGATAGCTCCTGTCTATGCAGTTCAGAAATGTTAGATTCAGGGGAGATTCTGATACAGCAGATAATATACAGTTTAGCTTGCTGGCACATAGCATTTGGGGAAGATATGAATTACAGGAAAGAATTGTTAAATGAAAATATTTGGTTAATAGATTAGACCAGAAGAGAACTGTAATGAAAGAGGTTTCCAGAGGAAGGTAATGGGTGGTTGTAGTATAAGGATTCTTTGTAGGGAAATGGTGTGGTGAGAGGTATAGGAAGCTTGGAGGTTGCGATGGAGATTGTGGGAGCTGGAGGGGCTTCTTGTTGGCAGCTCTGATTGAAGGCTTGAAACTAAATTTAAAAAAAGCCATCATTTACCAGTTTTTGTAAGAGCCATTGTTTTTAGTCTATTTTCAATAGAATTTAGTAATTTTTAAGGTAGTCATAAAATCTGTTTATTGCTGTAGCTTTCTTCTGGTGTTGCATGTGTTAAAAATATTTTTACGGTTACATTTGGTATTTTTAGAAGTGACTGTAAGTGGATTATTTAACTGCACAATTAAGCTGTAAATGTTGATCAGTTGGGTGCGCAGACTTCTGTGGTTGATGTTATCATGCTGCGTCAATTTATCGAAATCTAACATTTCAGCCATCATTTTGTGGTCTCCTTCAGAGGACTCTACTCTGAAGGCCACAAAATGATGGCTGAAAGGCTAGATTTCGACAAATTGACGCAGTTCAACCAGACAACCAAGATAACACGTTAATCAGTTGTGTGCAAATTTATTACAAAGGCACTTGATCCTTTATTCTTCGTGTAGTTTAAATAGCCAACTTCAGCTTTTTTGAAATGACTGATTACAAAGCTGTGAAAGTCTGACTTTGCAAGTTTCATTTGAAATAGATGTTTTGTTTTCAGGATGGATTTAGTAGAGGCTTGTCTTTTGGTAATGATGATTTTTCATTGGAGAGTCTGGATCCATTGCGTCACTGAGGACTGCATTTACATCTGGTCTAGTGTGTTGCCAAAAAATAACTTCCGAATGTAACTTATTGGCTGTTCAGTTGAAAGAATGTCGACCACTCAAATGGTTGAAATGTGAAGAAATATGTATTGAGCAAACTGTAAACAGTATGTTTTTTAAATACTGTTATGAACTCTAACCACAATTCTGATGAAAATTTAGTTTTTTTTTTTACCTGAAGAAAGTGTTTTATTGCTGTTTCTCCAGTGAAGACCTTTGTATATTAGTATAGGTTATTAAAACTTGAGTTTATAATAGACCAGTTGCTTAGTTCAGTCAGTTAAGATGTTTAAAAATCTTGTGTATGTTATTGTCTAAAAGTTATGTTAATGATTAATTTGAGCCAAAGCTTTAATTATATCCAGTTTAGTTCTTGAGAACAACCTTCTGCTATAAAGGTGCTCTCTAGTTCCTGCAGCCATTGCTTGTAATGTATTACCAGTGTTTGCTGTCTATATTGCAAATGGAAGCAATTCATTAAATTTTACAAGTATATTAACAAATTGAATGTCTTTCCCAGACATTCCAGATGTTTAAGACTATATTGATATTAAACTCTGTTAAATTATGTAAATTTTGTTCCAGTTATTAATAATCATAATGTATTAGTGTAAAGTTTTTGTAAAAAAATAAAATTTCTCTTGTTAATACACTTCATTTAAAATCCCCAATTTGAGTTTATTTCTGCTTATACCTGTAACAGTCAAGTGCTGGAATAATTTTAACCCTTTGAGTGCTGACAGCGGATCGTCTTCCTGCCGCGCTGAGGTGGGCTACCTGTGCTAAGTGATTATTCCTGGGGACGGAGCGGCCCGCGCTGTCTCACACGCCCAGTGCTGAATATTCCTGGCGTTACCTCTCATGGGGTTCAGAGAAATCTCACGAAACCTCACCAGAGTAACAAAAAGCGGTATCTGGCCAGAAGTTCAACAAGAATTGCAGTATTTAGAACATCTCAGGTCCAATATTAGCTAATTTTTAATTTTTTTTCATGCGATGCATCAGAAGGCAAATAGCTATGGAACAAATTTAATCATATTCAGTATCTTTCCACTCTGATATTCAAGAATGCACTGATTCTGGAATATTCTCCATAGTGGTTATATAAAACCAATTCTTTTCAACAGCTATATATTTCATCAGTTCTACTGTAAAAAAATAACATGAAAACTTGCAGAATATTTGGCACATTCCCAATTTGACACATGTCCCGACAGCGTAACATCAAATGCGTGACTAACTGGACGAAAATCATTTTCTTTCTAGTCAGATTTATCACTAATACGTAATTTCTTCGTAAGAGTTTCACTATCACTTTCTGATTCTTCAGATTCAGAACAACTAACATCTCTTGTTGAAACATGAGACTGAATTTTCACCCCTGATGAGTATGGTTTATGACTACAGCCTTCCAATTCTGTAGAAAAGCTATCACTTCCATCAAAATCAAGTAGTTCATCCTATGTGTCACTCCTCGTAAGAATCTCCATGATTTCTTCCTCAATGCACCCATGACGTCTTGCTATTTTCTTCATAAAATACAGGACACAAATTTTTGATGAATAGTGGACTGTAGAGCAACGCCTAGGCTCCCTACAGACAAACATTCAGACGATAAGCTAGCGACCAGAACTGCAAAAGGTTATTGAGAAATGGGTCGTGAAGTCCGCTGTACGACTCGGGTAGCGGTGCGTCTATATTCGTCATCAGCACTCGGGTAGCGGCAGGCGGGTGCGGCTTAACTCATCAACAGCACTCAGGAAAACCGCCGGCTGTGTCTAAACTCGTCATTAGCACTCGGGGCCAGCAGGCAGCATGACGTGTATACACGTCAACAGCAGTCAAAGGGTTAAGACCTGCAGTTCACTTAAGTCTGCAGCTAAAATACGAGCCACAATGCAAAATTTACTCCAAATTAAAGTAGAATAAAATTAGAAATGTATGCAAAAAATCAAGAGGTGGCTGTAAAAAGTGGCGTAGAAAAGGAAATGGTAATAGGTAAAATAGATGGTGGCCTATAGCATGATCAAAGTTTTGAGAAAAAGAGAAAACTTGTATAAACATTAAAGCTGCTGATGGGAAACCTTTCAAGCACTGAAGATAGAACTAACCAATGGAAGGAATACATTGAGAAACTGTTTAATTGGCATGACTTGAACAGCAGTGTAATGGAAAATGAAAGTGATGTAAACATTGACTATAGAGATCCGGTTTCAAGGACTGATTTTTGATCGCTTTGAATGTCTTTGAATCGAAAGACAGACAAAATTTGACTCGTCAAGTTTCAGGCTACTTGAAAGGAAAAACTAGCTAGTTTTGGTACACATAGATGTGTAAAAATTACTGTAAATGACTGTAGTCCTTCCTGAAATGATTCTCCCCAAATCATATGCCCTCAGAGCTCCTGTAGGCTTTACTGGGGACTTCCCCTCCCCCCTTGTGAAAAGCTCTTGGTGCAAAAATAAAATCCTACCCTACCCAGTAAACCACCTAGTGCTTCCCCCCCCCCCCCTCCTGCAACATGGTTTCAAAAACTTTGTGTACTCTGCTGCCACTGCTAGAATATTTTTCTTCCACCAAATAATTATAAAAATGTCCTGGGAATGAGTTATGATTTTAACACGTAACCTGCTTGAAGTTCAATTTAAAACTATAAGCTTTTTTAGCACAGTATTTTCATTGGAATGCATTGGACGAACAAATATTCCAAATCTAGAGCTGTCATTTGGAAGCTGGCAAACCTTGTATCAAATTACACAGATAGTTGAAAAGACAGACGAGCTAAAAATAAATTTTTAGAGATTAACTGAAGAGAATCTTAATTTATAACAAAAAGGCAGACATGTTTAGTTACAAATTGTCCTTGTTTTTGCAATATTCAGTTAATTTAGGCATTGGGTAACATCCACAAGGAATGCTAAACTACATCCCAACTCTTCTCTTACTTGGCTAATCTTTCATTTGATTATAAAATCTGCACTGTTTTGTCTTCAATAATAAAATAGTTTGACCATTTGACCATTTTACCTTTACACAACCACCTCTTCATAATAATAAATCTCCATAATCTGATAGTTCTGCCAAATACTCCTTAAAGTGGCAAAGATTAAATGCATGCAACCTAATAAAGTTAATACTTGTTATGACAACACCCTTAACTGTGAATTTAATCGGGGTTTTGTGCACATTTTTTTTGGTGGATAATGTAAAAATTTAATTTTGTGGATGGATCAGTGCTTTTCTCTTTTATACACTTTCACTAAATCATTTGTGCCATAGCTATTGCAGTGCATATGCCAGATGGTGAACTCTAAGCCCAAATATCTCAAATTTCAAATCTTTTATTGGCAGTTGGCCCTTTTTAAAGGCTAAAGTGATAGTAATTCTGTGATATTTTAATTCACATCAGTTCCTCAAATGTTGCTCATTGTGCTCTATTTGAAGAATCAGCTCCATCTGAAGCAATTGAATGGGCTTCTATAAAGCTTCACTTTTAAAATTTTGACTTCTCCAATCTCTTAACTGTCGGACAAGATATTCTCTAGAAAAGAATACCCTTGTCCCTCGCCCAATATGTGTGAATCTTACAACATATAGCAGATTTTTGACAAATGCTCCTTCCCCAAAGGACGTAATTCTTAGTAATGCTCCCCCCCCCCCCCCCTTGCCACAACTGTCTTTGAAAATGCTGTGGTGTTCCATTCTTTGCTTGTTGAATGTTTGCTGTTGGGGTATCCCAGTTCAGTATTTTATATTTTTGTGCTTTTTTTGGGGGGGGGGGTAATTTGCATGTATTGGTGTCAAGTTATATTCTTTATGGTTACAGATTTATTGCATAGGAAAACTTTATTCAGAACAAAATAATAATCCTCCATACTGTTGTCCTGAAATTGATTGAATTTTTTCTTCAAAAAAAAAAAAATAAAAAAAAAAATAAAAAAAATAAAAAAAAATTGAATGTTGGACAATACTACTAGTCATAATGAGAAACTTTGGTGGAGGTGTGTGTGTGTGTGTGTGTGTGTGTGTGTGTGTGTGTGTGTGTGTGTGTGTGTGTGTGTGTGTGTGTGTGTGTTTTGGGGCGGGGGGTGTTATGACTTCATCTTAATGTGTGTGTATAATACACCATGTTTTCTTCAACAATGACTCAAGTGTCACTGAAATAAATTAGGCCAGTATCAAAAGTAGAGGGCTGGGTCTGGCTGATGGTCCAGAGTTTTCCTATATGTGCCTAAAACTACATAACACCAAGGCATTAAATATAGGTATGCTGATGACCTCATTCTGGCCATTCAAAACTGTTTGAAGTTAGCAAAAATCTGCTAATTGATAAACTTTAACACTTGGAGAGACCACTATTGAAACTGGCACTTTCATGTAACCCATAAAGAAGCAAGCCACAAACTGGTACCAGTTTTCTAGGGCTTTAAGAAGAAAAATTGCATATTTGTTTTTTTTGGAGGATTAAATGATATTTAGGATATGTCTCGATGCTAGAAGCTTAGTGACTGGAGAAAGTTTCCACCAGAAGCCTTCGGGGCAAGAACTTCTTCATGTAGCCATATTGGCATAGTTGTATCAGATATACAAAATAGAAAGTACAGAAAGAAGCCACTTTTTAGGATGGCCATTCAAAACTTATCAGTGGAGATACATGTGCGAATACATGGTAGAGTGGTCTTATGGCAGTTGGGTTGATCAGTACTTCTGGAGAAGTGTGGATCATTTGAAATCATTGTTATTGGTAAGGTGAATCTGACAGAAGATAACCCAGAATAATTAACAAGCATTGTGCAACTGTAGAGGGCAGCCTAAAGAATTGATTCCAGCTCTGAGCCATGTTTGCCCCATATCCGACTTTGCATTGGCTAAAATTTATATGCCTTAAATTAAACTTAAATTACATTCTACAATGAGAACGATCACGGGTTGCATTAAGTTTACTCATTGGCTTACAATTGGCCATATAGCTCTGTTTGATCGAGAAGCTCATGTTGACTACATTAATACTGGATGGTGTGAATACCTGTTAGAGTAAGCCTCCATTTGAATTTAAAAATTTAATCAGGTTATTACAAAAGCCTCATGATATTAAGCCTAGTTGTGAAATTTAGAAAGATCTTCATATTATTCACACTGGTTATCGAATATGTATGGACAATAAATAGGGAAGGTTACCAAGACCATACTCTATGGATCTGCGAAACTTGGCATTTGCCATGTACTGGTAGTGTAGCCTCAGAACAACCATGGCTTGCCTGAAATGGATAGCAGCATTTGATTTCCAGCAGTATTAGTATAAGAACAGTTTCCCCTGTATTTTTATTTAGTATTGTCATTTTGTAGGTATGTGTATTGTGAAGTATTTCATGCACTAAATAAATAATAAAAAATAAGAAATCGGAAATCAAAATCTGGATCTAGTCCTGTCTGTGGTGGGAATACACAGAGAACCTGTAGGAAACTTTGAAATATTCTACAAAAACTTATATGAGGTGTTAAATTCTGTATGCAGTAGCTATGATTATGTAATTCTGATGGACTTGAATATTGATGTATTAAAGAGCAATAAGATTTCAAAAGAACCAGCAGACATTTGTAGTTGTTTTGGACTTAAAGGGAAACTAGTACTTCAACAACATCAATAGATAATGTTATAACTAATTACCCTGAGGATGAATATACAACGAAGATATTACACACAACATCAGGAAACTTGGCTAATTGAAGAAAATAGGCCCTACACTAAAGAAAATATTGCCTTATTTAAGAAACTTTTAAGCAGAGAAACTTGGACTGAAATGTTTAATTCTGACACAACAGATGGAAAATATGCATTCATAAGGGTAGTTAATTATTACAAAGACATAGCCTTCCATATAAAAAAGAAAAAAATGCATAAAACAACACAGAAAAAATGGAATACAGAAGATGATATAGAATGCAAGGAACATATAAAATGGGTTAGATTATGTAGGGAGGGATACCCATCACTGAAGAAATATCTTCTAAAGTGTAAGAATGAATTAAAAAATAAGATTAATAAGGTAAAGTCAGATGACATTCATAGGATACTACACAGAAGTGATAATAAACAAAGCATTATGGAAAATTATAAATAGGCAGAGGGGAAGAAATTGGACTAAAAAACAGGATCAATTTATTGAGCAGATTGTTTATAACGAGGGTATAGTAGATGATTCTAAACAAATTGCATGCACATTAAATGAA
>JARYHS010010151.1:0-43745 GCA_031002005.1 Vandiemenella viatica
AGGTTTTTATTTCGTTAAGTTTTTGTTTATTGTTTTGGTTGCTAAGACAGATATGTCTGGATCATGATATTGAACTCAATCATCGTAAATGTAATTTACGAACCGTGCAACCTCAGAAGGAAGTCGGATTTAAATGTTACCTGTGTAGTTTCGGCTGTTGTTGGCGGAACATTGTAAAATAATTAATTTACTGAATTAAAGTTATGGTAAGAACTCAGAAAGACTTACGAATCTTTCATTAATCAGATAATTTCTATAATGTATTTAAAAAGGAAGAAAAGGTGACCGTGTAACTATAGAAGACCATAATCTTCTGGAAATAACTGGATAATATTGAATAAGTACCTGGCAGAAAAGTTGCACAAAAGAAAAATATCACAGGCTGCTGCTATCTATTTGCTTAGTACATGTAACCATTAACAAAGTTTTGTAACCATTATCGGAATGAGCATCAAAAACAAAAAAAGTCATGTAAAATAGATGGAGGAAGAGAAGATGGTGGATGTTGACTATTTACCGCTACTGAAAAAGGTACAGAGTCTCCTATTATTGCGCTAGGTATTAGGCAGCTCTTGCCTGCGACTTAGTTTTCACGATAACTTCAATAGCATGTCACCAAGCCACTTTGAATATCTAATGCAAAAAATATCTCCATTGGTTGTGTTAAAATTCATATTTTGGACCTCTGCCGTGCGACTGAATGATGGGCGATTGTGTGGACACGCGCACGATCATCTGCGCACATTCCTTTGATGTACCGAAAACTAACCGATTACTCACGAATATAGGCGATTATGGCCACTCATAGACGATTACGCCCTCTACACAATCGTGCGTGCCTATAGTCGCCCATCATGGGCGATTGTGAAGAGGAGCCTTTAAGCTTAATGTTAAATTCGCCCAGGACTGTAATTTCCAGCGATACTTAATAAATACCTAATTTGTGGTAATTTACCTGTGAACCTGAAAATAATCAAATTTCTTGCAGAATATTAACTTTAAAGTACTCAAAATTCAACTCTTTCAATTAATGATCCATAAAAGGTAATAATCAAGAATTAATATCAAAAAGTTAAATCATATCACCGTAGGGAAGGTATCCCTACTGCAGAAAGATACATAAAAATTATAAAACCAGTTGATTCATTTTTATAGGTTATTAATAGTGCTCCAAACTCATTGTTTCCACAATATCTTATATACACAGACTTTCTTTCGGTTACAGTGTTATTATATGTATGAATAATGGCACCATACAGGATGTGTGTTCCAAATGTGGTAACATACATATAGATAAAAAATTAGGCACATGTAGGTTGGTTAAAAAAGGTTGATAAACTTTGGAATCCATGATCTGCACAGAGCTAACTTTAGACAGCGTTTCGTTAAGAACGCCGGTGGCTGGTGAAACTCACTTAACTACAATTGCACCTCCCTTAGATGTGTCTGGTATGATTGATCCAAGTTAAATATCATGATTACATTTACCTAACACAAAAAATTCAACATTTGCACGTGAAGCATTGAGAGTTCCGTTAGGGCTCCCGTCACGCTGATACTTTACTCGTTTAGACCTATATATGTGGACAAAACTTTGTTTCTAAGGTGTTATGTACCTCAAATTACAACAAAACCTAGACAGAATGTATCGACAGATTTCTAACAAAAGAAAAGTACTAATATAATCCTATGTAAGAAGTTTCCTCACCCCATATCATTTCCTTCGCTGAGGCGTTCTCGAACTCTATTATAATTTCTTATACGTTTTCCGGGTATTTTAATTAAACCTGTGTTAATAGATAATTGAAGTTACATAAAGGAAGTGTAAATTGACTAAAGCAATAGAAAGAACAAATCGAATATCTGTTGCTTGAAAACCAAAATTATACGTCGATATCAATAAAACCCTATTTAAAAAACAATCCAAACAGAATTCACGAAAGACCATAACTGGGAAAAGCCAAAGTTCAATCAACGAACAATTAGGGAGAGAAGGTATTGCAAAGTCGCAGGTTAGACTCATTAACCTACCGTGGCAAAATAATTTTCCGCTTAACTACGATTTTCAGCAATGACAGCAAACAGCACTATAAAATTTAGCTGGCGCAATGTCTCAGCTTCCTGAAAAGGTTATAATCACATCTTAAGTAACTTTTACTGCTAGCGTGATATAAGTTTCATGTGTCACCTTGTACAAATTTGGGTCTAAAAATGAGAATAGTTATGATACAAGACTACTTAATTTTTTCCTGCTATACTGTAAGTAGGATATAAGGGTTTGGAAGTAACTATATTAGCCTCTTCCAATCAAATGTCAGCCTCTCTTTTACGTGGTGCACCACGTTTTCACGGACGAAGCTATGGCGACTATATGATTCCCGGTATAAGGAGTCACCCGCTACTTGCCAGTGACCTCTTGAAAAGAGAGCGGAAGAGTGGTTCAGGGCATCCTCTTGCCCTTGGGGTTGTAAACTGCCCATAAAGGAGGATGAATCAGAAATGATCAACGGAATGGGAATTCAGGTTGCAAAAGGAAACTACTGCATTATTAAAGACCCATAGGGTATACCGAGTATATGTAATCGTCTCAAATTACATATAGAATATGGCTTCTTCCTAGGTAAAATGTTCCAGATGAAAAATAGTTTCCCAATCGGATCTCTAGATAGGGACTGCTCATGGAGGAGTCATTTACACAAATAATTTCGTTTTAGATACATTTTCTTGGCTTAACTGATATATAACACGATTTTTATATACCAAAATTATTTTAATAAGGAAAGGGTGATTAACCTTATCAATCTAAAGCCTGAAAACAAAACACACAAATTTATAAACAAATATTGACATTTTTTTTCTTTCCACTAATCACTTTATTTCTTCCAACAATACAAATGACATTTGTGATTGAGATTACTCATTATTTACAGCAAAAGATATTAGCAATATATGTTTGGTCTAGCTCAGTGGATGGCATTAAATATTTCACAGGCGTTATTGGGCGTATATGAAACTGAATTCTGGTGCAAAAATATTGTGGCAAAAACCGTTTATAGATGGCGATGGTCGGCGGTGGGATGGTACCGCGGCAAATCGCTATTGCGTGGTCCCGGATCCGCGATGATGTTTTCTACGACATGCGAAGTGCAGGCGTGAACTCCTTCGCCCGTCCCCATATGTGTTGTTTCGTCATACAGAAACGCACTTGGCGCCGTGTGTCAAGGCGTATTTGTTTTTTTTTTTTTTTTTGTAACAGTTTAACGTCCCTTTTTAACAACGTGGTCTTTAGAGACGGGAAAGGATGGGGGCAAGGAATGGGAAGGAATTCGGCCATGGCCTTTTGAAGGAAGCATCCCGGCATTCACCTGGAGTGATTTGGGAAACCATGGAGAACCCAAATCTGGATGCCCGGACGGGGATTCGAACCGCCGTCCTCCCGAATGCGAGGCCAGAACGCTATCCGTTACACCACCACGCTCGGTAAGGCGTATTTGGAAGTTGTGTTAAACAGCTACCAGCATTCAGGACCCATCAGGTGCTGGCGTCAAGGAGCCCAGGCTAACTACTTCAATTTGCTACCAAAGATCGAATTTCGCTCCCCGGTTCGATTGGTCCGCAGCAAATCTCATCTTGCTTTCCGCGATCGGGATCATCCAATCACTTTTCTCCTGCAAACAAATTTAACGTAATTTCCCACCGTGCCGTCGTCTTATTTGCTATTTCATTTTTACCTCTCCACACACAGCAATTACACGTATCTCATTCGCTGCTGCTGTTCCTCTCCATATTCCTAGCATACGCCACTGTCTTTTCAAACATCTGCAAAATACCAGTGTCGTCGGGAAGCGGCTATAAATTGTCCTGTTTATCTTGCCTTTCCTTCAAATGTTCGACGGGTATTCACAAACTTAGAAGGATATGAGTTTCCCGGATAATCTGTGCAAGTGTGATAGAGGCACAGATATTTCTTATGAATTGTTCGTGAGCCACTCTCATTGTTCTTGTCACATGTAATAGCACAATATACATTTGCAAATGCCCAGGGGATACAGGTAGATATCAGCCAGATAATATCATGATCAAACAGAGTTTAGTAATCAAGTTCTATACTGTGAAGCATACCCAGGTGCAGATATAGACTCTGGCCATAATATGATAGTTATGAAGTGCAGGCTGATAACACAAGCAGAACAGGCAGTAAGTGAGTAAATTGAAACAATCTAACATCAGAGCAAAATCAGCAGTAATTTTAGACATGGAGTCTAAACACTAATTCTGATAGGAGCTCAACTGAGGACGAATGGAATGCATTGAAGAGAGAATTAATGAAAGATCATAAAGAAATATTAGGCTTTAGGGAACACGCTTCCCGAAAACCTTGGATTGCACAAAGAAATTTTAAAATTGATGGATCAGAGGAGAAGGCACAAAAATGCTCAGAATGAAGGAGGAAGAGAGCAATATAGACAATTTAGAAGTCAAATAAACAGGGAATGCAAAAAATTAAAAGAAAAATGGTTGCAAAAAAGTGTTAAGACGTAGGAAACGAGATTCTAGAGGCAAAGTAGATATGGCCTATAGAAATATCAAACAAAATTCGTGAGAAATGAAGAAAAAACATATAACCATTAAAGCTGCCAATGGGAAACCTCTTTTAAGCTCAGAAGATAGAGCTAACTAATGGAAGGAATAGATTCAGAAACTGCATGGTTTGGATGACTTGAATGGAAAAGGAAGGTGTTGTTGAAATTGATGAGTTAGGAGAACCTATTTTGAGGACACAATTTGATAGCTTTGAATGATTTGAAATCAAATAAGGCAGTTGGAATTGATGAGGTCCCTGCAGAGCTTTTCAAATCCCTAGGAGAGAAAGAATCCAAAGATTATTCAACCTAATATCAAAAAGGTATTAAACAGGAGAGATTCCAACTGACTTCAGTAAAAGTATCATCGTAACATTTCCGAAGAAAGTTCAAGCCGAAAAATGTGAGTATTATCGCACCATTAGTCCAACTTCACATACTACAAAACTACAGACCAGAATAATATACAGAAGAATGTAAAGCGTACTAGAAGAGATAGTAGGTGAAAATCCGTTGGGGTTTAGAATAAAAACGGTGTATAATAAAAGCAATTCTGGTTTTAAGATTAATACTCGAAGGGCGGATCAAAGAAAATAAAGATACTTTTATAGCGTTTGTTGATTTAGAAAAAGCTTTTGATATTGTTAGGTGGGACAAGATATTCAAAGTCATAAAGAAGTCAGGTCTAAAATCAAGAATCTAGAATCAAGTGACTATAATAAAGTTAGAGAATAATGACAGACATGCATCAATTGAAAAGGGTCCAGGACATTTAAGTCTATCCCCATTATTATTCAACTCGTATGTGGAAGGAGCAATAAAGGAAGTGAAAGAAAAATTTGAATATGGTGTGTGTGTTCAAGGAGAAAAAAATCAGTATGCTTCGACTTATTTATGATATTTTCTTGTTAGCAGAGTATGCTGAGGATATTGAGAAGTTACTGAATGGAATAAACAAAACAATGAACGAAGATGATAGACTAAATATAAACCAAATCAAGACAAAAGTGATGAAATATAGAAAAAAAAAATAATACCAATAATAGTAGATTAAATATAAAAAATAGAATCAGATGCGATAGTAGAAGTAAGAGCATTTTGCCACTTGGGGAGTGGAATTACAGTAGGAATGATGTTAAAAGCACTAGCACTAGCACTAGCACTAGCGACAAGATCTTTCCTGAAAAAGATTAAACTTTTGGTTTCCAGTATTGATTTAAGACTCAGAAAAAATGCTTTTGAACTCTATTCGTGGAGCACAGCGCTGTATGGTAGGGAAGTATGGAATTTAAGGAAAAAAGTGCAATAGAATGAAAATGGAAGCATTTGAAATGTGGTTCCTTAGAAGGAAGCGGAAAATTACGTGGATAGACAACGTACGAAACGACGTGTTTTGGAAATGATAAGTGATAACAGATGCTTGTGGAAGAGTCTTAAAGAATTGAAGATACAGGATGGTGGGTTACATTTTATTACATGCGGAACTGCTTAATTTGTTAATGGAGCGAACAGTCGAAGGAAAGAATTGTGAAGGTAGGTAAATGTTAACATATATGAAGCAGGTAATATTGAGGATGTAGGTTGTAAGGGGTATGTGGAGATGAAGAGGTTAGTGCAAGAAAGAAAGGGATGGAGGATTCCATCAAACCAGGCGAAAGACTGATGACACCAAATAAATAAATAAAATATAAAACCCTTGAAGTGGTCAATATGTTTAATCCAGAATGTGCATTGTTCGCGTTACAAAATTCATCCTAATTGGGTCATCTGTTTTGACGTGACTGAGCAATAGCTGGATTCTTTCAGTAATTTCTCTTGGGGAAACATTGTTTTTCGAGATAAAAACTATTCTATATCTTAATCAGTGACATGAACTGTCTACATTTAAAATTCCATCCAGATCTGTTTTGCTATTCCGGCGTGATTGATCAACAAATTCTTTCGGGATCTGCATTAATTTCGTTACGAAAATTGTCCTTTGTGATAATCCAGTATATGGGGTCTTTACATACCAAATTTCATCCAAAACAGTTAATCTGTTTTGGTGTGACAGTAGCACAATCAGACGAACATATACAGTCATAATATGGGCGTTAGGATAAGTTTCTGAGAAATAAATATAGTAAATACTATTACCATATTCATAATGTAACGTACTTATATTGTGAACTATTGCTTTAACTTTAGTTCCTGACGTTATTTAGATGAACTATAATCGCTAATTAATCATACTCTTGTCTTTCAGAGTAAGGGTGTCGAGGTAATGACAATCTTTAAGTCTTGTCTCTAGTGTTTGTTCACTTACTCGACAAACAATTTTCGTAAAAAGAAATGTTATACAATGATATATCAAATTGCCAAGGCTATTACAATTTTTTATATAACGTAATGACGTATAGTTGCAAATTTTAACATAAAATGATCTCACTTGCATCATAACGCATATTTCATATCCTTCTTCCCTGAGACTAATAAGCTGTCGCTGACTGACAGCGTGCCGTCAAGGCTCTCCAAGCTGAAGACCGTCTCTCCCTGTGTTTGGTATATGCCTATCGCTTATTTACATCTACATCTACAAATATACTCTGCAATTCATAAAATTGTGGGTGGCAGAGGTGGCTCAGCACCAAAACTAATCTCTTTGTTATGCATTCCAATCCCTAATGGTACGAGGGAAAAAAGAATTCATATAAGGTGCGGCACCTTATTTCTCTAATTTTATCTTTCCTGTCATTCAGACTCAAATAGGTTGGTGGACAAAGTATTTCACTACACTCGTAAGTGAAAGTGGGTGTACACATGTTTACCAATAAGTTTATACGAAACGTGCGTCGTCTATCTATCAGAGACTCCCAGCACAGTCACTAATCAGTTCTGTAACGCTTTCACATGGACTGTAGCAAGCGGTCATGAATCGAGCGGCTCTTCTCTGTACTTTCTCTATACTGTCGATCAACCCCTTACGAAACGGATCCCAGATGGCACAGCAGTAGTCCAAATGTGGACGCACAAGATATTTATACGCTATTTCTTTTGTTTGTTCATTACAACTTTTCAAGATTCGACCTAGGAATCGCAGCTTAGAATTAGCTCTACCTACTATCGAATGAATATGTAAGTCCATTTTCATGAGCCTTTGTACTGTTACTCCCAAATATTTCATAGAATCGACCATATCAATAACTGAACTGTTTACCTCGTATTTATGAACAATCGGATTCTTTTTGTTAGCTATGCTCATCGTCTTACACTTTTTAAAATTTAGCGTGAGTTGCCACTCAGCGCACCATGCCATAATAACATCCAGATCACGCTGAATTTCTAAGCAATCGGCCAAATTCCTTACTTCTGTATAAATAACCGCATAATCAGCAAATAATCTAAAAATTCTCTTCACTTTGTCTCCGAGATCGTTTATAAAAATTAAGAAAAGAAGCGGACCTATTACACTTCCTTGAGGTACACCCGATGTAACATCTAGATTAGAAGAACTTTCTACTTCAACGACGACGTACTCCGACCGACCAGTTAGAAAATCCTTTATCCATTCACAAAGCTGATCCGATATACCATACGCTCGAAGCTTCGCTAAAAGGCGGTTGTGTGGCACAGAGTCAATTGCTTTCTGAAATAATAAAAAAATTGCATCTACTTGTGAACCTGCATCAATAACTTCGTGTGTAAATAGAACAGATGTTATAGATATAGGACGATAGTTTCCAGGATCAGTTCGATCACCTTTTTTGAAAATCGGACTTATTTGGTCGATTTTCCAGTCTGAAATTACTTTTCGCTCTTCCAAGGGTTTAATGAATATATCAGACAGAAATGTCCCGATTTCCGCCGCATACTCTGAAAATACTCTTACTGGAATTCCATCCGGGCCCGGTGCTTTCCCCCACTTCAGGAGCTCTAATTGCTTTATGATACCTGCAGTATCTAGTGGTAATGATTCCATCACCATCTCAACGCGGCGTGGGAAAACGGAAATACTATCCTTATTTTCATAAGTAAAAGAATTTTTGAATACAGTATTTAGTACGTTAGCTATATCGCGGCTTTCATTAACCTCTGAACCTTCACGAATTAGTGCTGGAATATTGCTGTTGGTTCAATTGACTTTTCGTACCTACGACCAAAATTTCTTTGGGTTTTCTTTTAGACTCTTAGAGAGTTGGAATGAAAATCGTTGAAGGCCTCACGCATCACATTCTTAACGCGTCCTCTTAACTCATCTAATGTTGCTAAATCGCTGCGACACCCTTTACTTCTTGAGCGTGTATGTATCCTCCTTGGTTTTTGAGGAAACTTTTGACTTCGCATGTGTACCATAGTATTCTACAGGAGCATACCTTTCTTTCTGATTGAACTATTATCATCACCCGGGTAATAGTACACCATATTACACCCCTTATCACCTTATCCAATAGATACAGGATTCTGAATGCCCTTCCTTCCACCTGCAAATGTTGTCCTGCCAAATCCGGTTTTTTCCAAGAAATTTACACTCTGTGTCTCCAATTATGCCATTCTTCCACCACAATATAGTCACACTAAACCTTTTTTTCCATATGGGACTTGGCGAACCTCGAGACACTGACATGTGTGGTCATGCTTCCGATGTGTAATTAATTATTGGAAGACATGTGGCCTACCAGTGACTAAAAGTGATTTGTCAGATCCAGAGCATTGATACACTATTGGAGGATTTTATTTTTATTTTCAACAATCTATATAACTATGTTCTGTGTTTGATAAGTGTATTGTTGTGAGTGGAATGTATAGATTACGAGGTGGACATTGCGGAACTTTCCAGCATTTACCTTGATGATTGCATGCAATCGACTGCAAACTGCAGTCAGGGTGGCTGGTCCACGGGTAAAACCTTTATTTTTCTGTATGTATAATTTACAATGTGACTCTTTTTGACAATAGTGCTATGTTGATTACCATAGCAGATATCACTACTGAGCAAGAAATCATTCCAGGCAGATGTCGCAATGGATCCTTTCTGTTAGTTCCCTCTCTCCTCTCCCACCTCTAATACCCTCGACATCAATGGGGAGTAAATCCCAAAGAAAAAGACATACATCCTGTTCAGTTCACCTTGTGTCTATTCTAAATCCATTATTGCATTAAACCAGTTAGACAACATTATATTTTCCAAAAACAACCTAACCTCTAACTGTAAACCAATAACTGAATCGACCAGTAAAATAATGAATAATAATAGGCCTATGGCTGGATCCCTACGGCTTTCCTCTTTTTATTCCACCAATTTTCCTGCCTTAACTCTTTGCTTACCATCTCTTCTGAATGCCTCCAACCAGCAACGCTAATGACTTACTTCTCGACGACGTTGAGGTCATTAGTGGCGGGATGAGACTGGGGATAAGGAACGGGAAGGAATTTGGCTATGGCCTTTTTGAAGGAAGCATCCAGGCATTCGCCTGGAGTGGTTTGGGGAAACCGTGGAAAACCCAAATCTGGATGCTCGGACGGGGATTCGAACCGGTGTCCTCCCGAATGCGAGGCCAGAACTTTAACAGCTCACCCACCACGCTCGGTGACCTCGTTGTCAAAGAAGTTTGAAGTTGTCGACGCGCCCTAAAGTCACAGCACCAAACAGCAAATCAGATTCTGATATACCTTAGTGGTTAAAACTTATTCACCAGAATTCTGCTGGTAACTTTGCCAGTTATCCTGGAGAGATTGAGACCAATGTTGTCAACTTGGTCTCCATCACCAGACACTATACTCAGTACTGAAAATATAAAAAAGAAAAGAAAAAAAAACCATTGACACAGACAAAATATCGCCATACAAGGATCATAATCACAAAATCTTAACAAACACAAGCATTTACGTTTTGAAAAAAGGGCCACACACCAAACAAATTACAGACGAACTAGAAAAGCAAAACAGCACCACATAATGTTACACAGTCGAAACTTGAAAGTAAAAAAACTGACCTGCCATTCGCAATAAATATACAGTGCAGTGTTGTGCAAGTTACTAGTGGAATAAGCTGAAAAATGAAGTACTACTTAAAAAAGGAGCAAAAATCACGGCTGCTGAGAATGGAGCATAAATAAAGGCAATAGACCGAAAAATGTGAGTAGATTATAATCTAGATAAAAATTCCAATGTACAAAACGTAACTATATAACCAAATTGTATCATGTATACGCAGTTAACAAGAGAAGCCGCTGAAGATGCTTCTGGAAAAGAAGTGAACGCTTTCGGAAAGTCAATAAACGAACAAACATTCAATTGATTTTGCAGTATTTATTTATAAACAGTGGTAACTCATCTTATCTATACTTATAATAAAACTCTAACTGGACGCAATCTGTACATTAAATGGGTTTTGAAAATTTTAACTGGGGGTAGCATTACTAATGATGTAGAAGCCAAAACTGTATTTTTTTTTCATTTTTGTCCTTCTGTCTGTATGTATCTTTGAAAGTGTATTACGTTGAAACTACCAGATGGATTGGAATGTATCTTGGCATAATTATAACAGACACTATGGATTTGATAAAAGTTAAGTATCCTTAAAAGCGCATCATCCTGAAACTACCGAATGGATTTGAATGCAGTGTGGCATAATTATAACTGATACTATGCATTAACATTTAGAATACGTGTTAGCCCGAAAAACTTTAGGATTAACGTGGGATAAGTAATGAAAGTTAAGAATTTTAAAAGAGGATGACGCAGAAACGACCACATGGATTTTATTGCAACTTGGCATAAATGTAACAGTTACTCTGAATTAACAGTTAGAATACATTTTATCCCGAAAAACGATAGGGCTCCCAAGATATAAATGATGAAAGTTAAGTATTTTTGAAAGCGCATGATGCAGAAACTACCGCATGGATTTGAATGGAAATTGGCATAACTGTAACTGATACTATGGAGATAAGTGATGAAAATTAAGGATCTTTGAAGCACATCAGGCTGAAACAACCGGATGGATTTATACGAGACTTGGCATAGACATAACTAATACTATGGATTAAAATACTTTGTATCCCGAAAAACAACAAGGTTACCGTGGGATAGGTGATGATATTTAAGGTATACGTGTAGTTTGTAATCAAATGCAAGTCGAACAACGTGCGCAAAATAGAATGCTTGTAGCGAGGATGTTATAGAGTGAGCTCTAAATTTCACTGGTGGGCCACGCTATATGCACAAGCGTACCCATGATGTATTCTCTTACCTGAGAAAATGTTGGCACCCATATTCATTACATTTTCCACCAATCCGAAGTGGACAGAGATAACGCAAGACTTTTTCAAGGAAAAGCTTCCCATAATAGAAACGATATTGTTGTTATAGTATTCCATCTGAATTTCTCACTGAGGATAATGCATTTGGTGCGTCACTTTGTTTTATGTACCGTGTCGAATGATAGAAGAGGGGTTTGCCGCATGCACACATTCTTTTATGGCTGCAGTAAAAAATGTTTCTTCACGACGTCGATAGTATAATTAGCGCACAAATTAGGGACCCTAAGTAGGATCCTTCTCTGTACGCTATCGTGAAAACACACATGTTTACACGGTCCTTGGGCACCGTTAATTCTAACTCACCTGCATGCAAGGTTGCCGTTGTACAAAGAGATTTCCAAAAATGCCAGTCAAGCAAACGATAACAGGTGAGGATGGTTTTCCATCATATCTGGGATGCACGGTGGTTTCACCACTGAAATAAGACTGCGCGGTCAACAGTTCGTTCTGGATAACAGATGGGTAGCACCTTACTCACCACCGCTAAAAAATACTTTCGGAGCTCACATAAAAGTCGAAATGTGTAACGGCGTTCAGTCAGTCAAGTACATATGTAAATATGTGAACAAAGGTAGCGACCAAGCAACCATTGCAGTGAACAACCATAATGGAGATGTCACTCGATACCAATCCGGCTGATACAATGCTTATCAGAAGCTGTTTGCACATTCTTAGTTTTCCGATATATTGGAAAAGGTTTCAAAATTCTGCACTTGTTGGAGAGAGTGATGAGGGGATGTACGAGAGATGTAAAGGAATTGGGTTACAAAACTTTGGTCAGACCATTGCTCGAATATGGTAGTGTAGTATGGGACCCTCATTTTATGTATCAAATACTGGAGTTGGTGAGGTTGCAAAAAAGGGCTGCTTGATTTGTTTCTGGAAATTACCGCAGAATACAATCAGTGACGGATTTGATAAAGGAGCTGGAATGGAATTCATAGCAAGACAGGAGGAGGATGAGGAGGGTCATGGGAGTGTACAGGGTATATACTGGCGACGAGGCATGGAAAGATATTGCAATAGGTGTGAACAGTAGTGCATGGAAGGGAAAAGATGACCATGACCGCAAGCTGGCTCTCGATTTCAGGCACAAGGGTGTGGGAAGATTCTCTTTTTTAGGTAAGGGTGTCAGGGATTGGAATGAGTTACCAAGAGAAATGATGAATAATTTACCGAAAAAGTTGAAAGAATTTAAAGATAAAATTTGTAGAGGGAAAATAAAGGTGGGTGCAGGATAGGGGAAAGATGGGGGTGTAGGGAAATTGCCACCGGAGCCTGTGCTCCATTGCAATTAAATTAAATTAAAATTACACAAATCCTGATGTTCACTTGGATGGTGAGCAACGCATATTTTGTCCCTGATAATGTATGGGAGCGTTTGGATAATCCAAGGCGAACCTTCCTTGCCTTTTTCCGGTTATGAGTGTCGGACAACTTCGTTAAAAAAACTTCTGTATGACGAGGTATTTGCCTACTACACCTACAGTCTAGGTGTATTTAATAACCCAAGACAGATATCACAGTTGAGGGTGTTCGAGGTGTTTCTAAGAATATAACTCAGGAAGAGTTTGTATGGTACATACGAATAATATGGAACTGTATTATTTATGATTGCTTTTGCATATGGTACGGAGCCGACTTCATTGAATGCGCTAAGCACAGTCGATGATGTCGTGCAACTTATATTTTTGGCCATTTGCCGGGAGGAACATTTGATTGATGATGACCAGAATTGGGACGATACACTGGCAGAGGCTTCCGTTAACAACAGATCATGCCGCTTGTGCCATTTGTTTTCCATGATGGCGTATTGTCTGATGGAACATAACTTTGACATGATTTGGCATAGGAGTTTTTAAGGTATGGTCACGATCCCAACGTATCTTTGAATCTCTGCCATAGGACTATTAAAGACACAGTTTGGCTACTGGTGGAAATCCTCTGGCAATCTATGGTTTCACCGAACCCGCAACAAACTCAAATGGTGACCAGCGTATCAACAGAGAATGGCCCGAAACGAGCCATAACTCTACTGTAATAACGGCAACTCTACGAGACGAGCTACCCAGCATAACAGAAGAACAGCGGAGGGTCTTCCTTCATGTTTGCGTTATGTCTATAAACAACTCATGGGAACATTTTGTTTATTGGATGTGCCTGGTGGTACCGGAAAAACATTTCTAACAAAATTTATTCTGGCACTAATACGCAACCAAGCTAAGATTGCTCTGGGTGTGGCATTGTTTCTTCGTGATAAAACTGCATATGTCATGTTTAAAATACCTATAAAATTAAAAACACCGGTTTGTGGCATCACGTGAAACAGTGAAAAAGAGCGCGTTTTGTGATTGTATGGGATGTTGCGGTTCTTTTCCAATATAGTATCTCAGGCCACCTCTACAGACTATGGCCTGCGGATTTTCTTGGCACTCACCCGCTGGCATTATGGTAACCACAGCGATCTAACCCAGAAATACGCGTCTAGCTAACGTCCCCAGGGTAGAATCTAGCAGAATACCACAGACCCAAGATCCCCGAGCGGTTATAGGATGATGGGTGGATAGGTCAGATTAGCTTACTGGAATATTGTTATTCGAGAGGGGTAGCACCCTCAGAGGGTTTACCGTTTCTATGAGGCTTATGCGAGGACTAGTAATGACACGTGGTTGAGCGTAAGGAAGTATATTTACATTTTCTTTTTTACTTATTGCTTTACGAATCGTCGACGGCTAAGGTCATTAGAGGCGGGATGGGACTGGGGACAAGGAACGGGAAGGAATTCGGCCATGGCCTTTTTGAAGGAAGCATCCCGGCATTCGCCTTGAGTGATTTGAGGAAACCATGGAAAACCCAAATCAGGATGCCCGGACGGGGATTCGAACCCGCGTCCTCCCGAATACAAGGCCAGAACTTTAACAGCTTTATTAGGTGTTTACAAAAACATTTAATAATATGCGATCTTGTGTATCATAATTTGACTGCAATAAAACATTCATGGTATTTCACTTATACGCTTACATTCAAGCTTCACATCTTTCTTTTCTATTTCTCACTTGGAGCCCATCATACATGTTAAGAACGGATTTCGATCTCCTTCATATATGTTGAAGGGGCAACTGCATATATGCCTGTGTTATATTCGTTTCTCAAAATGCGCCCCAGTTTTTGAGATATGCGCATGTAAATAAACAAAAAATTCTAAATGTCGGTTATGTAGTAAAGTATTGTCCCCTATTATCAAATGGCAGCGTGATTAATGCGATAGGGTGTTAGTTTCATAATTTTCTGACCCGAGCTAAAATCCCCGCAGAATCAAATATTTTTATCTTCAGAAATTGTCAAGCTTGACTTATTTATTTTGTTAAAACTTCATTTACACACTTTTATTGCTTATAACAGATACACCAAACATAATTTCGGACTATATATCAACAATGGCATCCTAATATGACTCGCCCGTACCCAATGAAATTAAGTCAGGAGGCGAATCTACTAGTAAACTGGAATCTGACACCAGAATTTTGGAATGTTTATAAGAATTTGCCACTTGTTCTTCCATTTCCTTGTTGACCTCCATTTTTCGTCACGGATAGGCCTATTATTTTATTTTCAACCATTTACACGCAACCGTTCATGGAACAAATCGAGTGTAGAGGAAAGAAAGAAAAAAACTATCTTCCCAATGCTACGTATTTCGTTTAAAATACCTCTTGATGATATACAAGTAAAGAAACGACGAAGATGAAATAATTAACATGATAGTAACTATTTCAATTGAAAACGCACCGAAACAATTTATTAACAAAAAGTGAAAAAAATAATGTAAGAATGGAGGCTTTCCTGATGTATGATTGTAATGAAGTTATCAAGGGTGTGCGGCCGATTTGTGTTGTGAAAAGGCGATCCGCCTGTAGACCCGTGAATTCATTACGAAAAAAAGAATTTCAGGAAAAAAAAATGACGCTGAATTGTAGGTTATATGATTTTTTTAAAATATGATTTCACTCAATAAAAGTATGTAAATGAAGTTTTAACAAAATAAAAAGGTCAAGCTTGACAATTTCTGAAGATAAAAATAAATAAAAATATTTAATTCTGCTGGGATTTTAACTTGGGTCAGAAAATTATGAAGCTAATACCCTACCACATGATAAAATGGGGCAATAATTTACTATATACCCGACATTTAGAATGTTTTGTTTAATTGCATGCGAATATCTCAAAAACTAGGGCGCATTTTAAGAAACGGCTATACCACAGACATATGTGCTGTGTACCCTTCAACATATATGAAGCAGATCGAAATCCGTTCCCAAGTCAGAGATGGTTTCCAATATACGTAGCATGCTTGTCCAGACAGGGTTTATCAGCTAATCCCCTGCGCATGACATCAGATGGGGTTGTTAAATTTCGGTTCCCTGCACTTCCAGCTTACGAGCAACTACAACACTTTTAAATTTGGATTAATTTTGTGCACATTTTGCTTGTATAAAGGCTTATGATAATTTCCGTGTTGTAATCTCGCTGTTACAATGACTTGACAGTTATTATCTATTTTTCATAACATAATTTTTAGGTTTGATGCATAGTCGAAAAAATCGTAAAATTAGAGACAATAGGTGCTATGTTGTTGATAAACAAATGTCGAGCTTCCTACTTGATGACCCGACTACTCATGCAGTGTCACCGGTGCCGACGCCGCAGAATACTCGCGTCAGCAGAGGTCTCACAAATACTGTCTTACCATAAGATTTTCTGGGTGCAACCTATTCTTACCGTACTTGAGTTTCGTCTAACACAGTGCACCGTACATTATATAAAAATACACGCAATGTAATTTAAGTAATTTATTGCACTCTTTCAAATTACAATTGCTTTGGCGAATCCACCATAATATTTTGTTAATTTATCGTAATCCTCTTTCACCATCACTTAATAGTCAGCTATATATTATCGTCTTCCCAAATTATCATTTTTCTTTTTGACATCTGTGCACATCATTGTAGTACGAAATCCTGAGCTATTAATTGAAAAGTACAGCCTCCCATAAATAGCACCGTTCTCAGCAACATGACCTGTTACCTTCAGGTAACTACACTCGCTGTTTTCATTCTTTTGATGAACTTACTGAACGAAGTTCAAATAAACTTTCCCTGTAGCTACCACATTACGACACAATTTCTGTCATTCTTCCGTTGTTGCGCTATGATTAGTTGTGCGAATACTTACAAACTACAATCCATTTCTGTACGATACCCTTTCTTTAGCATTAGGTCTAGCTATGTTCTATTTACTTATCCCATTAAAATTCCGTTTTGATCCTCTAATTAAAACTCTATTGTAGTGTACCCGGAGTAAGGATTGCCACCAGTTACTATTACTCTCTATCATTAAGTTTTTTTTTATATATAAAATATCTTGTTCAATTTTGCCTGGGCGCCATGGAAGGAGTCCTTCCAGAATTTTCAATGAACATTTAGAAATGAAATTATTTGTTTTATTATAAGGAAAATTATTTTAATTTATCTACTGACACTTACATTTATTGTGATCACTATAAGAAAAGATGATTTCATTGACTAACAAATGTAACACGAATTAAATATATATGATAATTTTTGATTAAATAAACAACTAAATGATAGAACATGAACAAAGTCCGACTAACTCAAAATCAGAGAGCACAAGTTTCAACAAGTTTTCGTTTTCGGGTACATGCGCCACACTTTGCCTCGGTCTGTTCTGGCGGAATAAAATTGTGTATTTACCATCCAGTTGACGTTTATGTTGAAGTCGGCGCTGTCCGGATCTTCTCGAATTTCTGCGCGCAACACACACAAAACAAAATTTTATCGTCGCACTTTGTTTAACACTGGATGATCACTTGCTTTGGAGCACATTTGATTATTATTCTTTCGAACGGCGTCTCACTGGCCAGCTGCAATCTTCTCCTCAAAACGAGGGTTTTGCCATGAAACAAAAAAACAAAACTTGTCTGAACTTACTATCAATTAATGGAGTTATCCCTCCGTGCATACACACACACACAATCATCTGCACTTCACGCACCGCTCGCACGGTGCGGTCTGTCCCCACTGAAGGAATGTGGTCCGCTTATCTCCTCTCCCATCTCCAAACACCTATTCACCGAAATTCAAAACATAATTTACTGAACTGGCATTGGTTGCCAACAGCTCCACTACCCCTACGCACCAATCTCGCCCTCAACAATGTGTAGCGACTCACTCATCCATCATTCACAACACAGCATTCACAATTAAGATACAATGCATACAATGATGTAACTAAAACACAAATAACTACAACTAATAGCCAAATATTTTATGAACCAGAAAATAATAAACTTATCTAAAACTCATTTTCCTGTCGCTGAACATACTTTTAATGAAATATGCTATTGGTTTTTTTTTCAAGTCATTACCATTTTAACCTTTTGCAGTTTCCAAAATGCCACAACGTTCTATAAATAGTTTTATCCCTAGTCAACAATCACTGCGGCTTTTATTACAACAGTACTCTCTGTATGACCCATAAGTACTAAATCTTATTTACAATTCCATAATTATTTTATACAACGATAACTCCACTATATTTCTATACTTTTCGATCGCCCATGGTTAACTGACCACCTAGAATTGTACATGTCGCTTACTTTATCCGTGGCGTTTTCAAATTCCCTCTGCTCGTTTCTTCTGCTACACACGGGGTATTTCATATTATTATAGAGACATCTTACCCAGATCCCTGCAATTCCCTTCTTATTTTCGGAAAATTTTCCGAATAAGGGGTACACCAACCCTTCATATCTGGAGCTAACGTTGCTTTCGGTTATACCGTTCTACCGGCAGCTTCTTTTGAACACAAGATCTCCTATCCTCAATTTCCTGACACTGCAAAACTTACTTTCGGACACTTTTCCAAACAACTGATTTCTCCATTCCTCCCCGGAGCTACTGTAACGTTTGCGTTAACTCATTATCGATGTAATCTTATGGCACCCACCATTAACTTGTTGTTTTAGCTATCGCTTACGTACTTTTGGCACCTGCTCTTTATCTTTACCTATCAATTACTGCAACGCACGTTCTTGGCGTTTACGCCACTTGCCTACGGCCCTGGCACTGCTAGATCTTACGCAGCCCATTTAGTATGCTGACCCCAAGTTCTCTTAGAAATCACGGCTGCTGTTCACAGTAAAGAAATGCGTCACTACTTAGCTTTACGCCTCTATTTCGGCCCGATAACTGCAACTTACGCAGCTTATTTCATTTGTTAACACCGGATCTCCAGTCCCGACTTCTGCAGTTTCCCCTGTACCATTTGTTAACCTAAATTAAAAAGTTGGTGTGGCCTTTATAAATTGAGGTCCTTGAATATTATGTAACGAAACCCGACTTAAAGTGATCAATTTGCAGCGTAACGTAAGAGAAGCAAAGATTTTGACGGGATCCGGTGCCGGGGAACAAGTTTATTTATATCAAATAATTTCCCGTTCCGCTTCAAGCGCGTATAGTTTCCGGTAAGCTTCTGCTTTGCTGTGGCGATAAATAAAGCACAAGGACAGACGCTGTGCACCATGGGCGTGGACCACCAGCTGCTTCAGCCACGGACAACAGTACGTGGCTTTATACAGAGTAAGCGATTCCTCCAATATGTTTAAGTATGCTTCCGACGGTGTAACGAGTAATATTTTACACAGGGAAGTTCTGTAAACAATTAAAAACAAATGCTTATTGTATACCAATAAAGAATTAAATAAAAGAGAAGTGTGAAAATGATTGTGCAGTTTGAGACATCGAATTCCCATGGCGCTGTCCGAGGGTTCGATCCCCGTTCGAAGCAATACATTTTTCTGCGTGCATTCTTTCTGAGTACTATTTACTGTTAGTAATATTAAGACTTTATTTTTATAAAGATTCCTCCAAATGTATATATTTTTTTATTCAAAGGCTGAGGCGATTTTGATTAAACTTGCTACAAATGCCTCTCATTATGTTACTGAAAATACTGTAGCTGTAAATCAATACGAACGTAAGCCCTTCGAGGTGTACTGGGGGTAAGTCTACGTTTTGTTAAGTTGCTGAAATGGTTGGGGCAATATTGCTGAAACTTGGTGAACATGTTTCTCACGGCCAATACTATGGCGGTAAATCAACTTCAATCATCTCGAGCAACGCCGGGTACTCTGCTAGAACTTTAAATGAACATATATGTTACGTCTGCATTGTAGAGATCTGTGATTTACAACTGCCGATATCATTGACTTCCTGTATGTATGCTTGATCTGTGCTTGCGTCTGGTTTTGAAACGTGTGAAAAGATGTGATTGTGTGGTAAACAAGGGGTAGCGAATCTGATTTTAGTATGGTGGAAAATGAGTGAAATGTGTAGTGAACTGTGAGGTGACTTGTGTTGTTTGCTATCTGACATCTGGAAAATAATATGTATAAGGGCAGAGAGTGTTCTTGTTTTGCTGAATATGAGATATTCGAGGAAGAAACGGCTGACTCAGAGCCATTGCTTCAAAATGAAGTTGGACTTGAAGATGTGTGTAGAACATGTGCGCTTCCTAATTTGAAGAGTAGTGAAAACCTACCGCAAAAGAAAGATAATTTGATTCTTTCAAACAATCTCGAAAACAGAACTGAATATTCCAAGGTTAGTGAAAACGTTTCACACGTTTGTGACTTAAATTTTTTCACGGCACTGTCGTTGACTACTGCTGCTTGAATATGTTGTTTGCTTTTGACTACTATTGTAAAAATTAGTCACCACTTCGGAAGGAATTGTCCTTTTGTTATGAAAATTTGTACACAAGTCTCTGGAGTGATATGATTTTAGAAAAGTTGTACATTGTAACCATCCAATATTAACTAAACGAGTAAAATCGTTCGAAATATGGGCAGCTCCGTACAAGTTATTATGCAGGAAATACGGGGATTACTGGAGATCGCGATTCCGCCTGCTGTTGGCATCATAATACTGCAGTGGTAAAACGCAAGACTCCGCTAGAAATTCTTTCCGAAGTACATTTAACTGTTTCATGCTGGTCAAGGCGGGTCTACTGGAGATCGCGATTCGGCTACAACAACATTCAGTAATATCGTTGGAATACTGATGTAGTCAGTCGCAAGACGTATTATTTTAATGCAGTAATTCCGTTGCAATACATCGTGGACCATTATTTTCAAGCATAAATTTGGTTGTAATACGGCCTGGACCAGTATGAAACCATTAAATGTACTTCGGAAAGAATTTCTAGTGGAGTCTTGCGTTTGACCACCGCAGTATTATGATAACTCGTGGCGGAATCGCGATCTCCAGTAATCCCAGATTATTATGTAATTTTTGTCGTTATGTTTGCATGAGAAGTGCGTTGTTATTGGCTTGTGTGATTTTTTGGTGAAGATTTTAATTTTGTATGAAATATTTGGTATTGTTTTTTTGTGGCATTATTTGTCGATTGGTTATTGTATCTATGGATCGTGATCAATTGACAGTGTGGTAGTTACGTCGGATCGTTTCGTTAAGGGCCCCACAGATGATCAACTTGGTTGCCAACCTTGTCATCTTTGTTGTCAGCGTTTGCCACAGACGAAACGAAATGTTGGCGACCAAGTTGTAAACATTCGAGTATGTGTCATCGTCGGGTTTTATTTGTTGGGTGTTTTCTATTTCTGAATTTTATTATTTTGATTTACCGTTTTTAAGTATTTTGGTTATAGTACAGCTATATTATTCAAAAAAAGAATGATGGATCATTAGTTTTAACAATTTGACTACCAACGGGACATATGTGTCCCGTGAAATGGCATTCAGAAACCACTGGGGCAGTAGTGATTTTGACAGTTATACAATGCTGTACCACTAGTATAGAAGTGAGCATGAGACATTTAGTTCCGAATTCTAAAAACTGTTTGTTTCATGTGTCATTACCACTCTGCAAACAATGTTTCACACCATTTCACAAATTACTTCATTGTAACTTTTTCATAAATACATTCTTTGTAAATTTTGCCAAAATAAAATGTTTCTAAACTATTACTTCTCTTTTTCATTTCATGGCTAGAATACCACTGGGCCATATTTGTCCCAGCCAGTAATACCAGTGGGACATATATGTCCCAGCCCCAAAAATCCCCCCCCCCCTACCTAATCACCTAATATGAGTATGACCAGGCAGGAACTACTTTTACAAAGCCTACTAAACATGTATATGATGGAATTTGTTTTTCTTTTAAAGAAAAGAAAAAACGGTAGTCAAAGGGTTAAGAGAGTTGCGTGATGATAATGTGTCTCCTGCTTGTCACAAAGGCACTATATTTAAAACCACGACGGGAATTCTAATTCCAATTTAATGAGCGAACAACACGTCACTACAACTGACGATGTCCAAAACTTTTTAAGAACGGGAAGTAAAATTTTCAATGAATTGGATAAAGTGCAGCCATTTATTGAAAAGGACACAAACATGAGGATTGTATTAATGTGAATAAAGGATTGTTCAATTCTTTTTTTTTGCGTAATGCCTCGTCGATGTTGATATCATTAGAGGCAGGAAAGAACTGAAGACAAGGAATGGGAAGGATTTCAGCCATGGCCTTTTGAAGGAACCATTCATGCATTCACTTAGAGTGATGTTGAGAAACCATGGAAGACCCTAATCTTAATGGGTGGGCGGGGATTCAATCCTACGTCTTCTCGAATACAAGGACAGGTCACTGCTCACCCAGCAGGCGCGGTCGGCTGATTGAAACGATGATGTTTTTACCTAGTGGACAGAGAGTCAAGGTTTTAAAATTTCTCACCTCTATATCGCAACAGTCTCTATCCTTGAGACTTGTAGTGTAACGTAGGAAATTCAGTGGCCTGAAGTACCATTAACTTAGCACATGCTCCTCTTCGGCTCCGGCTCTAGTTCTTTAGCTCAGTTTCATTTTTTTCAATTCTCTCCGGTAAAAAATTCTAACATTTGTGACTGTATTTTTATAACTGTCAATGTACGTATTTATCTCAATTTGTTGGCAAAGAACTAAATAATTTTGGTCACTCATTCTTCTTTTTGTTGCGATTCTGAAAAATTTCTTAGTTCCACAGCTTTGGCAGTTCTTTTAAAGTATTTGAAAATTCACTCGAATTTGAATGTTCGGTACACTTTCCAGATTCAATAAACAGTGATTGACCTAAAAAAATGAGGATATAAATATAAACTGATCAAATGAAAATGTAGTCACCAAAAACAATAACATAGACAGAACAGCTCCAAGTTTACAACCGATGTTGAGAACATTGCTGTCAACTTCCTCACAGATGCTACAACCAGGTCACCAACATTAGACTCCACCCACCAAATATCAAAAGTTTTTGATCTTACTTCAACCAAAACCTCAACCTGAATCTCAACCACCAACCTGCACACAGACGTTCAACTTAGTCTTCAACACGGCAAGTTGACGACGCGGTTGACAACCAAGTTGATCATCTGTGGGGGTCCCATACACACAGCAACTTGTTGTCCAACCATGTCTCCCAACTTGGTTGGCCAACTCAAAAACAAGTTGGGCAACACTGTTTGCCCGACATCAGTAGAGGGAGAACCAACATATAGAGAACAAGATGTTTACTTATACCAGCAATGCTGGAACTAAAAGAAATAGCTTTATGTACAATTATCATTGCTGCCTGTGCAGAAAATGTGAGGGAAAAATGAAAAAGAAAAATTTGGGCAAAAAAGTGGCTCCAAAAAGTCCCAAATTTTCACACACTAATTTGCTGTCGGAGCTCAAAGTAACTGCACTGGAAGGTTACAAAAAATTTCTGTGGATGAAAGAGCTTCTGGAAGTGATATCACCTGCAATTAAGAAAGAAGACACCAGACTGAGGGATGCAATATTGGTAAATGAACGTTTCTCCACTACATTGAGATTTCTAACTACAGGTCAGTCATTTGAAGTTCCTGACAGCTATTGCAACACAAACAATTGGGAAAATTGTTATAGAAACCTTCGGATCAATCATTTGTTTGTTGATGAGAAACAGAATTATCAAGGTAAAAATATTTCTAATTCATCTTTATGGTTCCATGTAGAAATGTGCCAGGTCTTTAAATAATTTATTCGTAATATTTTCCCCCCTCATTTTTAGTTGCCCCAAAGTCGAGTAGAGTGGAAGGAGATCTCTAATACTTTTGAAAAGAAATTGAACTTTCCGCATTGCATTGGGGCTATAGATCGGAAACATATTCATGTACGAAAACCAACTGCCTCAGGTTCATACTATTTTAACTACAAGAAAATGTACAACATTGTTCTGCTTACAATAGCAAATGCCAATTATAAATTTATAATGGTAGATGTTGCAGCAAATGGAAGAGTATCAGATGGTGGAATTTTATCAAACAGCAAATTTTATTCCATGTATGAAGGTCGTATTTGTTTACCTGATCCAGAGCATCTATCTCCTGGAAACAATGACGAAATGCTTTTCATGTTCATATGTGACAAAGCTTTTGCTCTTTCGGAACATTTCATGAAGCATTTCAGTAAATAATGACCAAGAAATTTTTAATTACAGACTATTCCGTGCAAGGCGCATTATAGAAAATAGTTTTGGAATTTTAGCCAGTAGTTTCGTATTTTGCTAATGACTATAAATTTAGCACCAGAAAAAGTTAGGAAAATTGTTCTAACTTGTTGCTATTTGCATGATTTTCTTATATAAAGAAACAAACTAGCATGCCTTGCTGGAAGCACCAATGTAGAAAACTTAAGGATGGGGCAGATTCTGGATGGTTCATCGAAAGGAGGAGGAGGACATTTATTACCACTGGAACCAACTGGAAGCAGAAATCCACAAAACAATGCTAGAAAAGAAAGAAGTCATTTTTCTAATTACTTCAACACTACTGGGGCAGTTCCTTGGCAATGGAAAATGGTAGGCCATGCAGAACCTTCACTGAATAATGAACAAAGCAATTTCTAATACAAATCATTAATGTAATTTATTAATAATACACATCATACCTTTACAATTAATGTAATTTATAATATATAGCAAAAAAGAATCATATTGTGGGATTACTAAACTTTTTACATTGCTAATTGAGATTAATTAATAATTATTGGTATTGTGGATCTTGAAATAACTGCGAAACATTTGATTGATCGTTATTATTTGCATTTCTGTTGGCTTGTGCAGGTGTCATAAATACCACATTGTTCGGTGTCGATGGTGAGGAATTTGATGAGATTGGTGGATGGGGATATGATGGGGTTGAGGTCCTATGGGACCGATTACACTATTTGGGCTCAGCTGATTTAACTTTTCTAAAATCAATATTTAGTCTATAGCTCTCTTTTCATATAGCTTTTGTTACTCGCTCAGCTTTCTGTATGAGATGGCCCAAGACTCTGCATATGTTGCAGCTTCATCTTTTTCCTTCAGGCTTTTTCATTTAATTTCTTCCAAATGTTTAACTGCTCTCTTTAGGTAGTCTTCCTTCCCAACTTTACTGCTTCTCTTTCTCTTAATGACTTCCAAGGACTCAAACCAAACAAGCAAATAGAAGTTAGTAAATATTTAATAAAGCTTTTTAAACAGAGATGGGCAGTATTTAATATACTTCAATTATCCGAATATATGAGACCAAAAGTCCAATTTATATACAAATATAGGCCTACATGTATCCCAGAACAAACTTTTCATGAAAAAGCTCGGCACCTACACATTTTCTAACAATGAAATGAATTACATTTTAGTAACAATTGGAAAACATTTCAAAATAATCCACTTGAAAATTTTGTGTAGAAGAATTGAATATAAAACTGGAATAAGTTTTAAGAAGTAATAGCAGGGAAAGAGGGGAGCCAAAAATCAAAAACTGAGTGAAAAAATGGAGGAAACTTGGTTTCCTAGTACACCAGTTCTTTTGGAATGACAAACTTTCAAATTACTTACTTATTAAAAAAAATTGTTCTTAGAAATTTTAAATTATAATCAACATTCCAAAAGTAATACATATTATTTAACGAATTGGCAATAAAAATTAATAAAAGTACCTATCAAATTATTCTGTTTTTCTTTTCTAGATTGATTTCGGCTAACCGATGATCCACTTTAGATGTTTAAGATACTTTTGCAATTCACGATATTTCACCGAAATCTTCTTAATTGCAAAGCTATTAATTAAACTTGAGTTCACCTCAGAGTTGTCATCGCCGTCTGCACCGTCAAAGGACGATTTTGCCAGTAACTGTGTTCCTGGTCCCGTAAAAAAATCTAATTTATCAAAGTACGACAGGGTAGGCTCATATAATATCATTTCCTCCTGCTCCAGATCTTCCACTTTTTACTTTTTTCTTGAGTTCCCGTCGATACCATTTTCTCATGTTTGCTATACGTTTCTTCATGCTTTCAAGTGTGGCATCCTGTTCCACTTCTTTGAAATCAATCAGCAATTCTTCCCAGCCCTTGTTTCTTGAATTTTTATTTTAATATAAATCAGATTTCACTTTCCGCAATTGTGGTAGACTGCGAAACTTTTCGATGACGGTGTTCCATGCATCGTTGTTCTGAATACTAGCCATCACAATACCACTATTAGTATAGATCACTAGCACTGCCTCGACGAGAAACTGGAGCAGACTGATGTTGGCAGCCAGGTTGGATAACTTGTCCGTACACACTGCAACACTTTGGTACAGCAATGTGTCCCGCCCACAAATATCAAAGGAGTTTGTAAACCACCAACTTGTGATTTAGTCTGGTCTACCAACCTATCCATACACGATCCAACTTCAGCTACAACACAACTAAGTTGGCCAAAAATGTTCTGTGTGTATGGGGGCCTAAAGATCGGTCGGATTGCGGATCTGTTGTTTACTTTGTGTTAGTCTGATATATAGTGATGGAGTGTGGTCATTTATGTAGATAGTTGGTTTGTTACTGTGAGATATGTTTATTTTGTAGTATTGATTTGATGGTGTTGATATTAAAGTTTTTGTGAGTGGTTTTTCCGTCATGTCTTTGAAAGTAGATCTAGCAGTATCGCGTTCTCCAGTAATTCCTTGTAGCTGTTTCTCAGACTTTATTTCCCGCATCCAAGTGGCATGTAGGAGAGAAGTATTGGCACACAAACCATTTTTATTGTAAATCATTGATAGACGATAGCAGATGTGCTGCACCATAGATTAATTGTTGAACTGTCAATTACATTAATTTTGCATGGCTGCCAACCTCTTACGATGTAAGCAGCAACAATAACATGTAGTATATTTATTATAGTCCAGGATGCATTTCAACATAAATGCAACCTTCACTAATATTGTTGACCTTTTTTCAGTAGTTTTCATTGTGGTCCAGACTGCATTTCAGCCTAAGCACCATCTCCGATAACAGTGACGTGTCATTGTAGGGGGTGGGATACATTGCAGAAAGCATTAACGTCGTAGACAGTTCAATTAATCTATGGTACAGCATATCTGCTGTCCTACCTTGGTGCTGTACTTTTATAAACTTTTGTGTGCCGATATGTCTCCCCTGCATGTCATATGGATGTGGAATGCATTCTTGAAAAATAAAGCCCGAGAAACAAATACAAGAAAGTAAGAACAGAGACTTTCCCGGCGTATGCTTGAAATGAAGTCTTCACGGGTGTACCACCAGATAGTGTTTTGAAAACACGATATTTCGACAACCAGCTCCGTCGTCATCAGGTGTCGAGATATCTGCACAGGTGGGCTGACGATTATACATATCTGCAGGAGTAATGACTTCAGGAATGTGATGTTCATGAAAGCAACAAACATTAAAAATAAATACTGGATTCCTCATGTCTTTGGCTTACCTTACAATACAAGTAGTCATTCTGGTTGAGTCTGCATTTCAGCTTTATTGCAACCTCCAATGATATTGCAGGTTGAAAATCAAATCGGCTACTGTGCAATTAAAGTCATTGTATTGTGGTCTGAAGTAACCGAAAATATTGTGGAGATGCAGATACCAGTAACTCAATCTTGTGGGAAATATTGCGTTTCAAAAATGGATTAATTTGGTGCATTATGATTAGTTTGGTGCATTATGATTAATGTGTTGCCAGTATCCATGAAGAAATCAATGCTCCTTTGCATAGAAGTAACTATGTCTTCAGCATATTTAATTGGTAAAAAGTTTACCGTGAAATCTGAATTGACTACGGTTTTTAAATAATTTCTGATAACCGATTAATCAAATGATAGGATTCTCCTCTATTTCAAGAAAAGAATAAAATAACATATACTAGAAAATATTACATTATTGGTATATAGTCGCCTATACATCTTCCCTTACAATTTTGTCTATTTTATGTCACATTTGTCCACCAGATTTAAATATCTACAGAAAATGCTGTTGTTTCTTTCTTGCAGCTATGAAATGCATGTTATTCGGTTCCTTTTAGGTTTATCTGTAGAACCAAGAGGTTAGCTGAGGGTGTTATAAATATTGTCATGCTGTATGAGATGTGGCTAGAAAGTAACTGGACTAATTTTGTCACAATGGTAATGTTGGTGCGGTGCAGATGGCAATGGTGGGTTATTGAGCTTGAATACCCCATCTACCTATTCTTCAATTTTGATGACTGTGCAGATTTCAGTTTGACTGCATTGCTAGTTTAAATCGGTTCGTTGTTGATGCTTTAGGGTGCATGGACAGTAGGGTCATTAGCGCTCTGAAATTGGTTCATGTATTTGCTTTGCATGTTCACCAAGTTAAAGTGAAACTTCTTATTAAACTTGAGAAGTTTGCAAAGAAATATTGAATTTGCTGCAAGAAGCCAGTTTTTTTTATGGTGACAGTTGCTTACCACAGACTCAAGTTTTCGAGTGGGTATAACGATTAAAAGATGGCAGAGATGATGTCACAGATGATCCCCACATTAGGCATCCACAAACGGTGAAAACGGATGACAACATCGAAAAAGTCGGTAAGGTCACTTGAGAAAATTTGTCTAACTACTCGAACTGTCAGTGAGTTAACATATATGCACATATATAAGATTTAGGAGAAGGAAATAAAATACTGCTTACCTCAGATGATGGTAGGACGGTGTGAACACATGAAGTAGACATGAACAATCAAAGCATTGCAGTTATCGGGTCTTTAGCCTTTCTTCGACAGTAGAACATGACATGCTAAAGACCCGATAATTGCAGTGTTTCGTACCCATTTCATTTTTCCATGCCATCCAGCCATCACCTGAAGTGGTGGTTTGGTGATTTATTTTCTATCCTAATTTGTAATTCAATTATGCTGTCCAGTGCCTTTTTTTATCCTTGCAACTATATGTAATTTGTATCACCATTTTAAGTGATAATCTTTCCAATAGTTATCAAGTGTTAATTTTATATCTTCCCCAACCACTCATACCCTGCCCACAGTGGCCAGCCTGTTGTTTCAATTACTTGGGGAGCATAAGTGTGTGCACATCGGAACCCCTCGCTGTGTGTCTCATTCATCTTATATGTGTCATCGCTGGCCTCTTGTCTTCCTCCTTGCTAAATGATGGGCTTATGTTCCATGTCATTCCCTGTTTTCATGTGGTTTCAAAGTATTTATTTCCAGTATTATTATATCTGTGCATGTGTGTATTCTCTTTATTTATTTGTTTCGAAAGTACAGGTATATTCTTTTAAATATTTAAACCCTGTGTCCTTCTGTTCTTTTCTTTGATTTTTATTCCAGCCAGCATATTCTGTGAGCTGCCTTAGAGCTGCAATTTATTTTAGGTTCCTCCACTGTGAACACCATGTTGTTCTATTGTTTAAGCATTCATGCCCAAAAATATTAATGTTTTGCCTATGTCTTTTTTGTGTGTCAACTCTGTCCGGCCATCAGTTTGGTAAGCACTGGTATTTTTTTTTTTCATTCAACCCCCCCCTTTTTTTTTACTTCAGTTTGTTAATCGTCACATTTTGTTTTGGGCAATACATACTAATATAAATATTTATTTTTCATATCAGCCCTGGCAGACTACCAGACACAGGCACCTGTGTATTTGTGTCAGGTGTGTAATTATGATAGTGATAGAACATGTGCCCTACCTGTGATAGAACAGGATTTGTTGGATGTAGAACATTAACACTGTTGGAAGATAATTGTATTGCCATCTGTCTGCAAATGTGTAACTATGTTGTGTGTGATTAGTGTATTTATGTTGTGAAATATGCAATTCATGACATAGAGATTGAGGACTGTCCCAGTATTTGCCTCAGTGATTGTGGGAAACTGCCTATTAACCCCAATCAAGAAGGCTGATAGGCAGGGTCCCATTTCCTGGTTCCATTATACCTTCCCAATCCAGTGTTGTGGTGCCTTAACACGTACAGCGATTCTGGCAGGTGTAATATATTTTAATATAAAATAATTTTTTATTGCAGGAAAATATTGAATTGGATAATGAAGAAAATGACAGTAATGAAGAAAGTCACTGTCACATTACGGTACCTAATAATAAATATTCACAAGAATCAAGGCAGCTTTTGATGATAATGATTTTAAGTGTTTTCTTCATGGTACGTAAACTTAACTTTTAATTATATATATGAATTGTAATGTATAATTCAGTGCAATCTATTGATGCATACAGTAATACAAAAATTGACTTAATGTTTGTGTGTTATTTATAAAATAAATTCAGCAGTATTTCAGATTCAGCTTTGACCACTATTGGTCACGCGAATGAAATATTATTTAAGTTTTCAGTTTTTAGAAGGTGTGTGGGACTGAATTTGCAAGAAATAGCATTGGTCTATGAATAGCCATCCCAGCCACTTGTAAAGCGACGCTTGCCTACGAAACATCCACAGCGCTGGCATAGTGACTTAAAGAAATCCGAATATAATTTGTAGAATATGGTAGAAAGCTCCATAAGTTGTACAAAATTTCTAACTGTAAACTTTCTGGAACCTTGTTGAACTGTGTAGAAACTAATACGCAATTCTACAAAGTTTGACCCGATCCCAGAAAAATTAAAATATTCCTTTAACTTCAAAAGTACTGTGGATGGGAATATCCTTTGGACTTTGGCTTGTTAGCCCTGAAAAGGGTTGTTTTGGTCAAAGCGAAGGCCGCGCAGCAGGGAGCGAAGCGGAGTTGGAGAGACGTGTCGTCGAGAATATCCGGATGCTGAGTGATTTTGGTTAGGAAGGAAAAGCAGGGTCTCTTATTTAAACCTGATGAAGTGTTGTTTTACGCGGTAACAGAGAAGCTGAAAATTAGCTACGCTCCCATTGGCTGTTTGTTTGGTGGCGATTTTGTCGCCGACAGTGAGGGTGGATCCCTGCGAAGGGTTTCGTTGGCCCGAGAGTCGAGTTTGGAACTGAGTGGCGCAGGTAGCCTTTCAAAGAGCTGCAAGCGCCTTGCAGTTTACAGCTTGTATAAGGCCACTATAAAGAGTGCATATGCCACAATATGTTGGTTAGCCTGAACTTCGGATGTTAGTTATTTACATAACACCTGTAAAAGCTTGCTGATACACAACATTTTTAGTTTTTCCTTGTGCTGCATAAATCCAAAGTTGACTTGGCATACCAACCCTTGAGCAGGCTATGTATAGCTGAAATGTGGAAAGCACAGCATATCCAAGTCTATGCCGACGACGTTGAGCGATTGTCCCTGTGCCTTACTAATAGTCATTGCAAAAGCAAGTCGAACGGGGAATTGCAGTCTTTTAAAATCAAAGGACAAATCATTGGTGCCGGGTATCATATTAATGCATGGTATAAAAACATCATCTCCCTTAGCATTTCCGGTAATTATTGTTGCTTCAATGACATTTGGAAGCAATGTTTTAACGGAAAGTCTCATTCCGTTGCATAGCCTGGGAGGGTCAATGTTCCGCAAAAGAATTATTGGGGAGCCAATTTTCAAATGTAGTTTGTATGGAGGCATTCCAGGTGGTTCCAATGAATTCAGAAATTCAGTGGGGTAAAATACAGCTTGTTCAATGTCCACCGTGGTGTCGATGGAGGTGTAGGTTGCGATTGATCCTGGAACCTTTTTCTGAATGATGTCGTTCACTTTGTTGACACTGTCGTTTTTTCCGGGCAAGAATCGCTCTCTCACAAAGCCACTGGTGGTCTTTGAACTTTTCACCTATGTTTGAGAAAACTGTCAATCAGATCATCTGCTGAAGGCAGCACCGTGCAAAAATTCGGCGGAAATGAAATGAGTCCCGTAAATGGATCCTCTGGAAACTTGCCCTCTCCTAGTAGAAACAGCTGTTATGTGAATACCTCGGCGCCTATGTCTCCTTGCAAATGGACTCACATGTTTGTTTTCCGGGTTTTAGTTTGGACGTGTTGCCAAGGCGATGATGCCTTGATGCAAGCATTGAGTTCATCTGCTGGTGTTGATCGAGTTATGACTGGTGGTGTCTGGCGGAAGTCTCCAGCAAGCACTACCGTTGCTTCCCCCGTGAGCTGATTGTTTGCCCTGATGTCGCGCATCGTCCGATCCAAAGCCTCCAGAGCGCATTTGTGAGCCATTGTGCATCCATTCCATATGATGAACTTGCAATGTTTTAATAAATGGCCTTGACCTGTGGACTTACTGATACTACAAACTGCGGTTTCGGTGTGATGAAGATCTAATGGCAGCTTAAGAACTAAAAGTGCCATCTGTCCACCAACAAACAACATGGATGCTAACCCGGATGAAGCTAACACCAAAACGATTTCACTCCGCCGATGAACCTCAGCAAGTAGCAAGTTGATGAGAAATCTTTTTTCTGTCCCTTCTGGTGCATCTAAGAAAAATATAACTCCTTGGCTGTCAATGAGACGAATGGTGGCATCAAAAGCCTGTCGTTGATCATGTATTAAGCCGGGCTTGTTCTGCTCAATGAACGTTTGGAGTTCAACCGTATCATAGTTATTTTCTCTCCAAACATCTCTGTCAGGCACATCCTGACCATCGTGATTGGACGTGTCAAGGCCAAGTTGAATAAGGGTTTTCCCTGCGATCAAAACACATTTGTCTTCCAATCTGATAAGTGCTTGGGTAAATATTGCAGTGCAGTAGTTGATGGACGGCTGAATTCTGCATGCGGCTCTTAAAATATCGTCACTGAGATTCTCTTTATATTTTTCCCATAGATTTATCAGGTTAGATGGAGCGCAGGTCATTATGATTATTGGAAAAAGATCTCCGACCTGCTGCGGAAAGGTATTGATGAATGCTTCAGCTAACGTAGTGTCCCAGTGCTGATCATCTTCCAATATACCTCTCCTTTGACACACCTCACAGTACGTTTCACAGATTTTGCTGTTGACAGTTTTCAGATCTGCAAACGATTTTGGTCTTCGGATTGTGTGCAAGAACATTTGCAATAAGTAACATTCCGCGTTGTTGGGATGGACGGTGTATACACATCCAGTGGCATCAGTCGTAAATACGCCTGGATGTTCGGTCAGTCGCGCGCCCCATTTCGTCTGCAGAATGTTCTTGTGGATTTTTGCCACGTGTAGTATTTCAGCACCTCCATGTATAACAACATTTCGGCAAAGGGATCTTCTTCGCAGAGTTTGAAGAATGCTGTTAAGGTTGTGTTTTGCGGCTGAAGTGCTCTTTGGCGTGCTGTAGCTTCGGTGAAATAAACTCATTGTCCATTTTCTAGATGAACACTTAAGTGGAAGACCGTCGGATAGTGTTCGTGAATCAGGAAATTGAGAAGTTGCCAGATAGCTTCATTGCTGTTAATGTACCATCCCATTATCTCGTCCCCTGCATTGGGATCCTCGAGGCCAAAAACTGCTATGTCACTGCCCTTGTTGACGTACTTACAAATGTATTTGATGGACTTCAATGAGCTGCAGTGTTCTACATTTACGTGGGCCTGGAACATTGTTGACAGGATTGGGGAGTACGGTACCACTCACCTGTCGTCTATTTCAACTTCAGTGAACCGATTATCGACCTTAACAATGACTTTTGTTTTGAATCCTCCTTTGTCAGGGCTGCGTCATCTGTACAGAGGATAACCGTCATTCCCGGTTTGTGTTTCATTTACAAACGGCCGCAGGTACCTTTTCATGCATTTTCTGTCTTTCATGCATGGGGAATGAGAATTGAATGGCCCACATGATCCATGAATCATATATTTCGATACAACGTCAAAGACTAAAGGGTCTTTGACAGGGTCAGGTAGCTCCACTGATATGACCACGTCGATGTCGATAGGTGGAATTTTCTTATTAAGCCAAACTAAAATGTACGCATGGGAAAGCCCTCTTTTCTGCCACCGGACTGAATACATCCAGCATAGAACTTCCCCAAAAGTATGACAATTTTTAATGACATTAGTAAGTTTTGCTAGTTTCTGTTTGAACACTCTTGCTATGATGTCATGTTGGTCAGTTGCACTCTGGCTGGGGAACAGGTTTTCAGTGATGTCCTCCCATGCTGGATTACACGTAAATGTGATGAATAGATCCAGACAGCAATGTGTTCGTACATATGCCACTGCGTCTTGTGCGTACTCGTGCATAAATGGAATTGCGTCTTGTTTGATTTATTGCTTCATGGCATAAACAGTTAGTTCAACAAATAAGAATTTGTCTGTATTTGATTCTGAACCTGGTTGGTGATCAGTAGATTTTTGGTCTTGAGTTTGTGAAGACCTTTAATATTTGGCACTGCCTTACACTTGGGGCAGAGAGTTACGTTTTCTAAGATTTTCTGAAATTGCTGCAAATAAATGCCTTCTTTTGTTCTTCCATAAAAGCTATAGCTGATTTCTTCCCTATTCCGTGTGAGCAGATCTATCCCAGCTCTAATGGCCCTTATGACTGTCAACAATTCATATTCCTCCCTCCCTCACTCTTCTTCCCCCCTCTCTTCTTTTCCCTCCCCTTCTCTTCCTGCTCCCCCTCTTCCCCCTCCCCCCTCCCCCTCTTCCCCCCTCCTCCCCCCTCCCCCTCCCCCCTCTTCCCCCTCCCCCTCTCCCCCCTCCCCCTCTTCCCCTCCCCCTCTTCCCCCTCCCCCTCTTCCCCCTCCCCCTCTTCCCTCTCAAATTCCTGGCTACACTTGTGTTTGAAACCAGGACCGGACTTTTAACTTTTGAAAAGCAAGTGCTTTAATCACTGAGCAACCAAGCCGCTCGTTAATGGTCTGTATGCAAGTTGATAGTATAGAACTGGATCTCACCGAGTCATTTGATAGAGTCTTAAAATGGTGTTAAATAAGATAAACCCTATTGGTGTGGATGAAAATATGACTTGCTGGATCAAGAAAGTTGAAATCAAAGAGGTAAGGTAGGAGATATAGTATCAAAAGAAGTGGAAGTGAAATAAGAGTGCCCAATGGTAATATATTAAAACCATTGCTGTTGATTATTATTACAACTAATAATTCTCTTGGTGGCTTGAAGTCAGAAGTTGATGTGTTTACAGATGGCAGTGTTACATAATAGGCCTAAAATGGGAGAGGGCTGCAAATAACTAACCGAGCATGGTGGGTGAGTGGTAACGCTCTGTCCTCGCATTCAAGAGGCTGCGGGTTCGAATCCCTAGCCGGCCATCTAGATTTGGGTTTTCCATGGTTTCCCCAAATCACTCAAGGAGAATTCTGTAATGGTTCCTTGAAAACACCTTGGCCAAATTCCTTCCTGTTCCATGCCCCCAGTCTTTTCCCGCCTCCAATGACCTTGATGAGGTGTAAAGTCAGAAGCAGTGAATAGCTATAGGGGTATCTGGACAGGATATCTAGCTAAGTATGTTAATATGGAATGAAGATGGATTCAAATAAGTGTCAGCTTATCTGGTACACTGATAGGAAAGTAAAGGTTTTCTGTGATAATAGGGTATGGAGGAATTACTTGTTGAAGACCTTAAGTGTTAATATCTTGATGGCATAAAATTTGATAATAAACTCTGTTGGGAAGGTGGTAGGGAGAGATTTCAAAATGCTTCACATATTTGAGAGGGTGATGATGGGATACACCAGTGAAGTGAGGGAGGACACAGAACCTCGGTTAAACCATCACCTGAGTATGGAGGAGTATGAAAGGATCTAATCCCCTTTCCTATACATGACTTGGGAAAGGAGAGAGAGGGTGCAAAGCAGTGTAGCTAGATTTGTTTGTGGAAATTACCATTGAAAAGTTCAGCAAAGGATATGATAAAGGAACTGGGTTGAGAGTTGAAGGCAGCTGGAGAAAGTCCTGGGAGTTTATAAAGCATATGTTGGCAGTGATAGATATTGGTAGTATAATTAGGAGCATTGGGTGGAAAGGAAGAGATGGAGATGACCATGACTACAAGTAGGCGACTGATTTCAGGTATAAGTATGTGGATTATTTGGTGTATAAATGACTCTGGGACTGGAATAAATTACCGTGGGAAAAGCTGAACAATTTGTATGAAAACACTGAAAGATATTAAAATTAGTAAAGGTCAAATGTAGGTGGGTGATGAAATTGGCCTAGAAAAATTTAATTTTTTTAAATATTGAAATGAGATGAGATAGTAGGCTTATAAGAAAATTGCCGTTAGGGCATATGCTCCATCACAATTAAAATTCATTATTAAATACTGCTCTCTTCAGTGGCATGAAAATATATATTCCCTTTTTATATTACAACTGTTTAAATAATTTGGTGCATGGATGTACCTGTGTACTGTAATGCTTATTGCTTAGGGAGCGTGCATAAACCACGTAGCTCCACTTTGCCCTCCTGTGAACCCCCCCCCCCCCCCCCCCCCCCCCCCCCCCACGTAGCACGTAGCTTTTTTTCCCTTTGGATTCCAGAAGACATTTTGTACTGTTTTCTCTTGTCAGACTATTTTAAATTACATAGGGAGATAATAAACTGAGGGAAATAAATATTCACATGCTGTTGTGAGTTCTATTCCTCATTTTAACTGTGAAAAATATTATGGAAGGAAAGCTACGTGGCCTGGCTCGGAACCCCCCCACGTAGCTCAACGTAGCCTTCCAGCCAACCCCCCCCCCCCCCTAGACCGAGCCACGTAGTTTGTGCACAGTCCCTTAGTAATAGTATGAATATTTAATATCCAGAATATTTTGAAAATGAATTTAATCAGTTAGTTCTTTTTCAGATCGCAGAAATTGTGGGGGGTCATATAGCAGGAAGCTTATCTGTGATGACTGATGCTGTGCACTTAATGTCAGATGTGGCTGGATTTTTACTAAGTTATTTTGCAGTATGGTTTCGAGAGAAATCGGCCACTAGAAGATTTACTTTTGGGTTTTACAGAACAGGTAATATAGTTGTTTGCATATAGTAAATTTTCACAAAGGTTTAACAGTTTCCTTCAGTTTTTTCTTGGTAGTAATATATTATTAGGTTACTGCTTTTGTTCTGATCATGGTTGATAATCATTTCACTCCAAATTTATTAACATAAGAGATGGTAGAGAAAGTAGAACATATGAACTAAGGAGTGCAGCCATAAACGTTGAAAGACAAACACTAATGTGAAGAGATGAGTCACATGGCCAAAGTATCTGGTGTGTACTAATAGAGACATATCACATGACTAAACAGAGAGTTGGCCATTGTAGACAGGATGGATAAGATGGGAGAAGGGAATAATTAACATGAGGGCTTCTGGGTAGTGAGTAAGCTTATCAGTCTTCCAGTGTTCATTCAAAGCTACCTTCTCCACGTCTCTTCCCAGTTGTCACCTGAGAATCAATCCCAAGAGAGCCTTGGCCTTGTCATATCAATTCAGGCAGGTGAAGAAAAAAAATCTTACCGTCATAGTCTCAGAAGTTTTTGAATTTAACATATGTTAAAATTCAGGGAAAAGTAAGATAACTGTATATTTTTGTTTTGCCCAAAAAAATACCTGGACCGAGGTACAGGCCATGAAAATGGCATCATGGGCACCATTTCTCAATTGCGATTTTCGATAAAATTTTTAAAGTGATCTATATTTGGAACAGTGAAAGATATATTGTTGCTTTTTTAAATTTTTTTAAATATAATACCTTCCTGTTTAAAATGATATATTCCATTTTAAAATGTATGTTCAACTTTTTTTGCCGCAACCTTCTGAATTTTTTTAAATCAATCTTTTTTTTTTTTTTTTTTTTTTTTTAAAAAAAAATGCCAAACCTAAAAATTTTAATTTTTATTTTACTGTTGATCAGTACCATTGAGTACTGCATTCCGCGAAAAGGACAACTTCCACTTTTGAGAGTGACAGGTTTTATAAACAATGTAACATTTTGCCATACATTTTACCAGTTTCCATTACATCATAGTCACATGATGTGAGAATTAAGTTTTTCCCGACTTATGGGTATTCTGCCGGATAATTTCTTCTTTCCATAATGGTTCGGCAGCAATCTCTGCTGCCTTCTTCAGATGAGATGTCATATCGAAGCTTCTACTGCGACGAAACTGTGTCGCAATGGCTGTGGAAAGAAGAAATTTTCTGGCATAATACCCATGAAGAATTCCTGTCATCATAGTCACATATTGGTCTCATGAAATCAAAATCTAGTCTTTGAGATGACATTTTAATTCTTAACAAATTTAAGAAACAGACAGCTTTTTATTAAAAAACTATAACAACAACATATTACTAGCCAAAACATATTAAAACTTGCAAAATATATGTGCAAGTTCCAAAACAAACCATTTCGTGTGTACTCCGCTTAGAACTGAAGTTATGTCATGTGGTAAACTTCAGTATGTGCACACCTGAACCATATGACGTGGACCCTAACACAGGAATAAGGTGTAAAACTGAAATATTGTTTATGTTTTGATTTGTCTCGTATGTATTCACTCGTCGCAGCCTTCCACTTTGGTGAGTGATGAGTCATTTTACCTATCGTTGATTATTATAACTGAAATTAGAAATTCAGTGAACTAAAAATTTGTTGAACTGCATCAGTTACCTTCCTTTGGAATTGAGTGATGCCTTCCTGTTAAACCAATAGGAACTGGAGCATCCACATTGTGAATTGGAAGTGAGCACTGGTTGTGGTGTAGCTGCCTTGCAGCTGGAACTCTATATCCAGGACCTGGTCTGTGTGGGAGCATAGAATACATGATGACCTCATTTAACTCTCAACTGATGTCTATGATTTCCGCAATCAACCAGTTACAGACATATATACAAGCCACAAATATCCCTCTTTGTAAATTGTGAATCTGAATATTCTCCTTTCGTTTCAGAGATCTTGGTTGGAATTCGCTGTCAAATGAAATTTCTTCTTTCTTGTTATTTAAAGTTCATGCAATATAGGTTCGCCAAACACTGTGAGTCCGCATATGTGTCTTCTGTATTCCTTTCACAGAAGCAGTTTTGTTGGACCATTTTTATATTTTCTGCTGGTGGAATTCTTCAACTTCCTCTTTTGGTAACGGGACAGGGGCTGTTGACGTGTATAACATCACCACTCTTGTAAAATCCTTAGATTATGTTTTGTAGCATGGTGTTCTGCAGGCCTCCTACACCATCACAAGTCCACTTCCCATGTCCAGTAGTGCTGAATACATATTCCATTCGCACAAGTGACATATTTACTTCAAACAGTTGGTAATGCTTTTTGAAGTGACTAGGAGCACCATCAGAAATGATGATCTCTTCTGGCTGTGATTGCAGCTGTTGTTGAAATTTATGTGCCAGCAGTGCATGTCCTCTGTCATCTCTAGATCTCAGATTTTAAACAAAAACCTATTTTGTTCCCGGTTGAAATACATTAAAATTAACATCATATAAATATGATTTATGTCCGTTATTTGTGATTTTATAGTGCCTAAATTGTTGTTAGGACTTATTTTTGTCTATTTTCTTTCGAATATCAACAAACACATTTTAATTTAGAAAAACACAGTATTTTATTAATTGTTTACAACAATTGAAGTGAGCGTCATTGTCACTTGGTACCTGAGGCTGAGGGCTGCAGTGAGTCGTTGGTTTTCATAAAGCACTAATATGATGAAGGCACCTATCTTCAAACCATCTTGAATTAGGCATCAGATTAACTAGTTTTCTAATTTCTCTATATATGGAAACCTAATATATTGTGCCATGTGCAACAAAAAAAAGTAAGTGAACTGTAACAATATGTTGAATGTGTTTCACTATTATACTAACAATAATAATGTCATTGCCATTCTTGTAGGTTTATTAAGTTTTTAATAAAAATAAAATAAAACGGGCATCCTTCCACAGCACCGAGCGTGGTGGGTGAATGTGTAATGCTCTGGCCTCACATTCAGGAGGACATGGGTTCGAATCCCCGTCCGGGCATCCAGATTTGGATTTTCCATGGCTACCACAAATTACTCCAGGCAAATGCTGGGATGCTTCCCCCAAAAGGCCATGGCCAAATTCCTTCCCATTCCTTGTCCCCTGTCCCATCTTGCATCTAATGACCTCGCCGTCAACGAGGCGTAAAGCCATAAGTAAATAAAAAAAACTTCCACAGTACCGCAAAATTTAACCGGAAAAAATTTAAATATTAAAGAATGCCCGGGATTTTCCTAACATCTGGTAGCCCTGTTAATGTGCCTAAGTCTGGCTACTAGCTCGAAACTTTTAAAAGGTAAATGTCACAGGGTTTTTCGGCTCCTGCCACTTCCCCCAGAATTCATGATGGTAGAGCTCTGCATTCCCAGTACAACCATTTGCACCAGAAGGACGTGATGGAGTCAGTGCTTTGCTCTGGCCATTCTTTACCTTCCTGCGTAGTTTCTTCTATGGTACCCATTGGGTAACAGACTGAGTGGGCCCGTGGACCTCTTCTGGATGTTCAGCTTCGTCTTTGGCTTCATCACAGATCAGACACCAATCGTCCAGGCTACAGTCAGGCAATTTACCACTTGAGTGATGTGGCCACCTGTTTGAAACTTGATATTTTTAAAAGACTATGCAGTTATATCAAAATAATATAAAATTTAAAAAATCTGTAAATTTAACATTTCACAATCGACAGTACTATATTGCTAAATAATCTAACTCACAAACAGTGGATTTTAAATATATAGATTGTGAATTCTGGTTATTTGAAATGAATGCCTGATTGAGTTTGGTAAATAGTTTTACAATCTGCTAATTGTGGAACTTACAATCTGAATATGTTGACGCAACTCTTTGCATTGTAAATTTAACTATCTATTTATAAATAATACTATAAAAATAATACATGTACAGTAAAAAATTAATATGACAAAAATCTGTACATGTAAACATATGAATTTTTGTATCAGCAGATGTGTATTCCAAATTTATTTCTTCATCAGTAGGAAATACATACCGAGCGTGGTGGTGTAACGGATAGCGTTCTGGCCTCGCATTCGGGAGGACGGCGGTTCGAATCCCCGTCCGGGCATCCAGATTTAGGTTTTCCATGGTTTCCCCAAATCACTCCAGGTGAATGCCGGGATGCTTCCTTCAAAAGGCCATGGCCGAATTCCTTCCCATTCCTTGCCCCCATCCTTTCCCGTCTCTAAAGACCACGTTGTTAAAAAGGGACGTTAAACTGTTAAAAAAAAAAAAAAAAAAAAAAAAAAAAAATGAAAATACATGACAAATGCACATTAATAGTTTTATTGATTTTATGTGATCCCAGCCAGCAAAAATCATTTAATTCAATAAAGTTCTGCTGAATCACACTTCTCGATGTTACAATATAAATTAAACAATTTTTATTGATGACATTTCATTAACATAACCACAATTTTGGAAGCCTGTTTTAACAGTTTTGGATCCTAGTTTGCATTGGAATAGAGCCTATTTTAGGCATCTAAAATAAGGTTTTTAAGAACATAAAAATCTGACGTCTAGTCATCATTTATAACTGCAACTCTTGTTGTTTTGTTTTGAAAATATTTGACTTCTGTGAAAATTGAAATTTGATTGTTACTGCAGTGATATCCCTGTACTTCTTGTGGCAAAATCACTGACCAGTTCTCAGCAAAATCACATTGAAGCACAAAACATAGTTGTTCAACCTCTACACGTCTCTTAACTTCTGCAATGTGTTGTTGCAATTTCTTCTGATGTTGGTGTGTTGTTGTTATCATTGTCCATTTCCCAAGTTCATCAATAAAGGCATCAATGACAACAGTTTAATTAATGAGTTTATTTTTTTCCCATGTTGCAAATATATCTTCAGCGGAGTCATCATCTGTGTTTTCTAGGCCAACTATCTGTAACGAGAGTCCTACCTTTCCAGGGCAGTCACCATGTTCATGAAACAAACAGGTCTCTCACTCTATATCACAGAGACTTAGACGTCTCATGGGCAACCAAGGTGTCATATGTCATGCCTGCAAGTAAGTTCTTCAAAGTTACCACACAGAGTTCAAAATTGGCCCAATGCACTTCTCTTTTTGGGTATGGAACCACCCACTTAAATTTTAGTGCATAAAATTTTGATCTTCCAATGTGGAATACAGAATCTTCTTTCTTATAAATATTAAAGGCTCCTTAATACTGCGGGTCATGTATCTTTTCACTTTCACCACTTTTTCTCCTGAAACTCTTATAGTGATAGCGTCTTTTTTGCTGGTGCTGTGGCGAGGAACATCAGCTTCATTCATAGGGGGAGCATAGTAGGGATCCACTTTTCCAAACACTCCTTTTTTAGCCTTCAATGTTGTTGTTTTCTCAACCATGTGTTTTGTTGCAGATGGAATGTGATGCAAAATTTGTACCTTTGAAAAATATGCTGGGAAAATTGATAGAAGTTGCACCTTTTCATTGTAGGATTCATGCGATTCAACAGCTGAATTGATATTTCTGGCAAGTTTAACAAGTGTTTTAGGTCACTTCCTTCTGTACACGGAATTTCAATATTGAAGAGTTTGATCAGCTTTAGTTTTGTGCACTCGGCCACAGCTTCAGTAATTTCTATGTGCTTTCTTGATGCATAGAGCTTGTGGCTTGACTTCACTGACCTCAATTTCTTAATGGGACTAACACCAATCTTTACAGCTGACTGATTCAGGGAGTTTGATTCTTCTGCTGCAGATACAAAACCTTCATCATCCACACCATGTGAGATTTCTTTTTGAAGTTCAGGTAGTATCATGTTTGATATTCTGTCAAAGCTTTTAGAACACAGAAAGTCAATACTGGAAACATCTTCACTTTGAAACAGAGCCTTCAATTGAGCACTCCTATTCCAAACCAGAAAAAGGTCTTTTTTTCCCTAGTCTTATATATCACTGCTTTTTATGGATATGCAAACAGTCAGCACACCTCACTCTCCTATGGCTTCAATTAGATGACATTTCAAACTCAGTTCTTTTCCACAAAACACCACACAAAAATCTTCACAAAAGTTTATAAACGTACTTTTTGACCACAAAATTTAGTGAACTTTCTCTCATTACTTGTCTGTTGACAACTGAACTGTGAATTCATGTGCCCTTTTTTATATGCTAGGTCAAACACACAGAAGTTTCTGTTACACTCTGGAATTGTCTAGATGGTTCAACATTGTTCTAGAAGGTTTAGTTACATCAGGAATTAAAAGAAGATTCAATTAAGAATTAAAAAAAAAATCATTTCAATAGTTCCAACTTAGTTTCATTTATAATTTTTATTCACTCACACTGAGCACCTTGTTCCAGTAATAGGTTTTTAGAAAATAAATTATGAAACATTTGGAGACTTTTTTTTTTTTTTTTTTTTTTTTTTTTTTTTTTTTTTTTTTTAGCTCTATGGATTTAAGGCCTGAGAAGGCTATAAAGACTACCCTAAGGGCCAACTCAAGCCCCCCCCCCCCAAAACCAAAATCCACTGAAGGCAAGCCCTCTGAACAAAATTTCATTCAAGCCAAGCCCTCCCCCCCCCCAAACCAAAGTCCGCTCAA